>JARJDQ010010105.1:0-11039 GCA_030264215.1 Geostiba sp. GC000077 | reverse complement strand
TGTGTGATGTGTGCCTTTGACTTTCTATCCCACGCGATGCAATAAATCTGCGACGGGAAGTTTCTAATGCGAAATGCGAAACCCGCGCGCACCATGCGGTAGAAAATGCAAATGCAAGCTGCCATGCACGAAGAACGAAGAACCAAACACTATGCCCATCCAAGTATCAAGCAACGCGCTCGTGAATTAAGCGAGTTTTGCGAAGGTGTGCTGCCGGCATGCTGCATTCAAATCAAATCATTTGGCAGATAGCTGGTCAATCGATAAATCATTTTGCTTTACCAATTTAAGCACATCCCAACAAGAAGAGATTGCTTGAAAGGAGCTTTTACTCTAATTTACAGATATTTGAGAAGCAATACTATACTCTATTTGTTCTACATTATACAGTGATGATAAAACTAAGACTAAACATCAAACATTTTAAAGAGTTTATCACTGCATTGTTGTGTACTGTTCAACGAAGACAAGATGGCGGCGTCGCGCGCTTTCCGGACTACATCGCAGTCGTTTATCATGGCGGCTGTGGCGAGAATGAAGCCCTTTCTGTAAGCGCTATCGTTGTAGCACTTCCGCTTCTTGCAGCGGCAGTCTTCATCCGCGTTTGTTCCGTCCGTTTGAGATCCTCTGGAGGCTTTCTTCGGTGTTGCTTGCGTTTGCATATTGGACTCAGTTTGGTACTCAGTTTTCGACTGCTTTTTTGATTCCATTCTGAGATTCTGACCTTAGCATGGAAATCAAAAAAAGATAATTACAACAACTACAAGTATTAAAATTATACTCACTGGTCACTTCGCAGACAGATTTAAAGAGCAACTGATGTTCCCTTCCAGAAATTTTCAGGTTCTTATACTCAAATTATTGCTAATTGAAAACTCATTAACCCTTATAGTGAAGGTTTGTTTGTCAGAGCAAATAAACTACTTATCGGTCAAAAGGGACAATGAGAAACTTTGATTTCGGAGCTTTATCTTCAATTTATATTTATTGACAGTCAACTCTTCTTCAACCACGATAATCATATTGCAAATATTCATTCGGCACGTTTGATTTCTACTTAACAGCTTCGATGTATAGCAAAGTCTCTATGCATGACTACAAACATTATAGCCATTCAATTGGTTTCGGAAACGCATGCGATTGATGATTGCAGATTGCTTAGAGTAGCTTAGGAAGATACTAAATGCTAACGTTATCGTTAACGCTAACGCTAACGGTGGTCGTAATTTATAAATTATGAAGCGTCATGTTTCGTCTTCCAGAGGCGTTTTTTTGCGCGTTGAGCGTGCTTTCTTCTCATGTTCATTCATATTTCATTAGCTCGAGCTTGTTGACTCGCGACGTCGAGCTTTGCGAGGCTGCGAGACTGCGGTGAACCGAAGAAAAAGCGACGAAACGTGCAAATATGCAGCCGCAGCGTTTTATCATTCATTGAAGGCACAAATAGTTCGTGTTGTCCGTTCGCTACATTCGCTCCAAATGGCCAATCTTCTCTCTGAACATCCAAAACATCCAAACGCATTCATTAATAGTAATACCTTGGCAAAAACAATTTGGTAATTAGAGAATGGTTGAAATTGAGAAAAGTTGACTAGTTTAACGGAACATTTAAAACAGAAAAACAGTTTGCACAAGGTGCAATTAGTTTTTCGTTATGATTATGAAAGTTAGTAAAATAATAGAGCAGTCTAATCTCTTGACATTGAGGTTATAGTCCTGGGAGGTAAACAAACTTTGACTTGCAATTTAGGATGAATTTTTGATTTTTTTATCTTTCTAATGTTACATCACATTTTCGTCTATCCCATCCAAACATCTTCAAATCGCCGAAATGGCACGACTAAAACCTACAATGACGTCAGTAGATTGATCTCTAATGGTGTAGGTATCGCCATCTAGAAGTTAAGGGAACAACCATTTTGACATAGGTAAATAGTTTGCTTTTAATAATATTCAAGAAAATCCCAGAATAATTAGAAAATTAATGTATTTTTATTTGATCATTAGTGAAATATTAATACAGCACATGTATCTAACGATGTTGACAAAATGGCGTCTTAGGTGTAAAAATCATCAAGAATGTGTGAACGGTTAGTATCTCTACTTGAATGCGAAGTTTGTATAGTCACAACATCACCATCCAGAAAATACAACAGAATAGAAGGTACGCTCAAAAGACAATAGTGAATAGGTAATTATTGATTCAACGAGATGGTTCCATGGCTGGATGCCATCTGTTGTGTATACTCTTGGCGGCCATTTTAATTTTAACAGCATGGTCCTTCCTAGCAGCACGCCTTGTGGTCCTTGCAGCATTTACCGCAGCATTTCTCAGTGGAGCAGCATTTGCCATCGGTTTTCTCAGTGCAGCAGCTGGCGTCTTTGGCGCAACAGGAGTCTTTCTTGCAGCATGTCTTGCCCTCTGCACAGCATTTGCTTCCATCAGCGCAACACTTGCAGCTGCAGCTGCCTCCCTCGACGCACTTATCGGTGGCGCCATCTTTGACACAGCATTTACCCTCCTTGCACATCATCACACGGCAGCATTCGCCCGTCTTGCAGCAAGGTTTGCCCTCCAAGCAGCATTGGTTGCCTTCACCGCAGCATTTCTCTTCATCGCAGCACTTGGTCTCTGGCGCTGGCTTTTTGCAGCAAACTATGAAAAGATGCAAATATTCAGTTAGATTCAACAGCGCAGTATTTTGAAAAAGCTGTAACTTACCATTTTCACCTGTAGCGGCCATTTTGAAGTGATTTTTGTTTTGGAGTTTTGAGAACTTTTAAAGATTTCGAGTCACTTGGTTGCTTGTGATGCAGCTTCTGAACGCCGGCGGCGTTTTATACTTCGAGGGTTTTGCAGCCGGCGCATAGCGTTCATATTCTAGAAATCACTGCGGCAAGTTGGGAGAGTAGTGCCGTGTGCAAAACCGCGCGCAGCCGACGGTCGCACAACGTATTCCAACCGCCCAACGCCGCTGACTAAGAGATTGCCTACGTTACCACACCGTTGGAACTTAAAACGCAAACTTTGCGCACGGCACGCAACCATATCCACTCTCGATTCCATTTGTTCCACTGCAAACTGCAAAACAACAGTATCTAATCACACAAAACAAGACAGATTGTACTCTGTGCACACTGTACGTTTATTACGGTATCGATAAACTAAACGAGCAATAGATAACAAAGAAGCACTCAAAATTTTATTCTGTTTTTCAGATTGTAAAACAGGCGCCTTTCAGAATAGGCGAAAATCATTCCAAAGTATTTATCAAAAGTCATTAACATGTTTCAAGCTTTAGAGAATGTTCAGAATTGACAGGTATATAAACAGAGGTAGGAATGTTGTAAAAGTCTTGCCGGCAGCGCTTGTTTAGTGAATGGTGGTTGGTGGATGGGTCATCAAGCTGCTGGAGTCGGGGGCGGGGTTGTTCGATTGATGACGTTCAGCACTTGCAGGAGGCCGCGGTGCACATGCACTTCCCGCCGCAGGTGCCCTCCTTGCACTCGCCGCCACAGTGGCTGCCAGAGAGGCAGCTCTCGCACTTGCAGAGGCATGCGGCCGCCGCGGCGACCGCCGCCGCCGCCGCCTGCGCCAGCTGGCAGTTGCACCCCGGCATTGGGTTCTCCTTGGTGCAGGTGCAGCCGTCGCCGCACTTGCAGTCGCCGCAAGGGCAGAAGCACTTTGGTGCATCGGAATCGTTCGACGCCATTATGAAATCTAGGCAAAGCATTTTGATATCACGCAACCTTTTTCGCCGTCCCCGGCGTTTGAACGGCCTGCGCAGATACTTACAGTCAAGTAGATCGTTGTATTTCTTGAGTGTAGAGATCAGACGAAAGGTGCGCGTCTCAATGCAAAGAATTTAATCAGTCGGATGTAGATCAAAAATGATCAAAAGCTTTGCAAACGCGAGCGAACTGTCAATGAACAAACAAATCGGTAACAAAACTCATCTCATGACCACCTTGGATCCACTTGGATCCATCGAATCGAAAGGAGCGATTTAGAGAATTAAAAACAAACAAAAGTTTTATTTACAAAATGCACACATTTGAAATTTACACATTAC
Organism: Geostiba sp. GC000077; assembly: GCA_030264215.1. Taxonomy (NCBI): domain Eukaryota; kingdom Metazoa; phylum Arthropoda; class Insecta; order Coleoptera; family Staphylinidae; genus Geostiba; species Geostiba sp. GC000077. The sequence goes on along the minus strand of JARJDQ010010105.1, from coordinate 6,966 downwards.
ACAATAAATGACTCCCAAAAATACAGCTGCTGTCTCGTAAAAACTCATTATAAATCGTTGTTAGGTACAAATATTTGGTATAAAATTAACGAAAACACAAACGACTTGATTCCTTCTCAGCGCGTTGTCATACTGATGACTGCGCACGGCGCCATCTTATACTAAGGTATCTAACAATTCTTTGGTATGATGCGCCTTGTAACCACCTAATCTGGGATGACTTTGTGGACTCTGGTACTGTGGACTACTCAACGGATATGACTGCACAAACAACTGCGGATGTTGGTGTGGATTCTGCTGCAGTTGTAACTGCTGTTGCTTCTGCAGTTGGAGCTTGTGCTGATTGAGGCTTTGCGTATAGAGCAAAGTCTGCAACATCTCGAACTCCTGGTCCTCGTTGGTGAGATCTCGATGGAGCATCTCCAGAAATGAGCGGCGATGCGTGATGGAGTCCAGGGTCTCCTCCAGCACCACATCATTATGCTGCAGTTCGCAGGAGCCCTTCGCCAAATCGGTGCGCGTTAGCGTAAGACTCTTGGCCAGTTCATCATTGGCGTTGTGAGTTTTCTCCTGCTTCTTCACGTTCGCCTCCAGACGAACCAAAGCCTCCTCTTCTTTAAGAAGTCGTTTGTTTAGCTTGGAGATTTTGTCGAAGAGCTCCAGCTGTTCGCGGACGGTCGCTTCGCTGATTGTAGACGAGGTGTCGTCGTCCTTGATGTCTTTGTTGAACTCTTGCGATGATGGTGAGGAGAATCGTTCAAAAGAACTCTAAATGATCAGAATTAACACAGTTTACTACACTACCGGGTAAATGTTATATCTTACTTCTGTTGAATTCGATGCTTTGTTGTTTGACTGCTCACTGTCTCCTTCAGTGACAACACCACTATCACTGTTCTTATCGCCCAGGGGAGTCACTGATGTTTCTGGTTCGATTGCTTCTGAAAGGCCTTTCAAGTAGGTCTCCAGCAGGTAATTACTGCCGTGTTTGCGCACTCGGGCCCGATGTGTTTTGTCCTCTAAACAGCCAATTTGATGTTCGCTGTGTCTACAAACATAGTCACATTGTGGCGTTGTCTAAATTACACTGAATGTCTTTCTTACCTGAGCTTCTTCAGTTGCTTTCTAATCACCTCCCCTTGAGCCAGGACCAATTTCAACAGCTCCTCGGTACTTGACGGTTGCTTCTCGTTCTGTAGGGCTGTCAATCGTTTCGGGTGTACCGTCTTGAAAGCGTTCTTATCCGACCAGAGGCTGCTGTCCGAGCGACAACGAGAGCGTCGCAATGTGCGGTCGTTTTTTATCCGTCTCAGTGAGATTTTTACCTTAAAATATTACAAATTACTTTTAGTTATCACCTACATAAATTTAAGATAGCTTTAAAGTTTGCAATACTTCTGTTTGTGCCGTGCCCCATGCATTCCAAATATCCAAAATGGCCGCCTCGCCGTCTAAAGGCTGCTCCACACCGCGCCACCTTTCTGTGATGTGGTATTCTTCAGCTTTTCCAACATGTTTACCCTGTGGAAGACATTCTTATTAGAATCAAATCCAAGTAGTGTGTAGTGCACAATTCTTACTCTGTTTTCTTCGTCTTGCAGCAGCACTTTAATGACATCAAAGCAAGTGGTTTCCTCAACGACACCGGACACCCATCTTTGTTCCCCCCGCACCCAAATTGGCAGCTCCTCGCCGCTGCTCACCGAATCGGCGCTGTCGTCGGTGTCGTTCAGTTTCTTGGGCGTTTCATCAATCCACATCATCCTGCAACAAATCACAACCAATTTAGTTTATACAGAAAGGCAGAAACGCTGTAAAAAGTCAAGCACGTGCTTAGCATGATAAAATTAGCATTTTTGGCGTAAAACACGAACTCGTTTTCCAAATCTTCAATTCAAATGAAGCGCAATAAATAACACTAACAGAAAATGACATCAACTAAATTCACATCACAAGATATCAATGAATCGCCAAACAAAACTCGAGCATGATTTATATGCACATTTCAATATTTATTGCTGTTTAACATATTCATGTTTACAATAAATATTTTTCTTGTTACACCTTTGAAACCATCAACTCCAAAGTGAAAATAAAACTATTTTATTTAAATTTATTAAAACTCTAATTAATCTCTAAATAATTGCGTTCTTGTACGCATGGGAGTTTATTTTATTTTATTTCATTTCAATTTATTTCTTTCAGTGCCTTGTATAATTGCGCCTGCACTCGCCCTTTGCGAACGTCAACGGCTGACGACTAACGACCGAATGCTTAATTCAACTTAATTGCAACCAGCCAACAGAAACACACGTCAAACGCGTAACAATCGCAAGACATGCCATCGGAAGCGCAATAAACACAATAAACGTAATAGGCGTAATTACAATGCGTCGCAATGGAAGAAATGCAACGAAAGCAAAGCATGTCATTAGGAAATAGGAAGTGGCAAACTTTAAATTTACAAACGTCGTTAAAGCAACAACAAGATGGCCGACAGTAACAAATGTAAAGCGGAAGCACGCTGTGGCTAATTCACGGTGTGTAGTGTTCGCATTGCATAATAATAAATGAAAAGATGTCACTGCTTAATTTTATATACCGAGTTAAAGTCTTAAAAGTGCACATCTAAGCAGCACAAAGCATGTAAATGTGCACTCTTGAGTCTTGAGCGATGGCAATGCTTACTATATGCAACCCAGTTTGCACCCATTACGGGCCTATTATACACTTTTAAGAGCGCTCGCTACATGTTTCTTTTAAACACGTTTTAAAGGCGTATTTTTAAACTTATGAGATTTTTGTAAAGAATAAATTGTTAGTATAATAATAATTGCCATCCCGCTATGCATTTAAAAAAAATTTATTTCATTTAAATTATTAAAATTTATAATAATAATAACAAAAACAAAAAATAAATGCTCTCCGGGATTTGTAATAGTTTAATATACATCTTGCCAAAATTTGCACCTGTTTAGACTTTGTATAAAGAAATTAGACGTATATTTGAAAATTTCATTCTTTGTTGCTAGCGAACGCTCTTAAGCTTTGATCCCGGTATAGTCACTCCATGTGAATGCCTTAGAAACATCACAAACCCACTCTATATGTAATATAGCGCATTGGTGTTATAATTAGTGCTTACTGCCTGTGTCAGTCGTGTGATGTCGGCCATTTTGTCGATTCCAGCCTTGCACAGTAAAATATTAAGTAATTCACGATGAGAACAGCGAACAGGTGAACACGAAGAATGTTGCTCTTGTTCTACAATGCCTGCTGTGTGCCTGCTGTACTCACAATTAAATATTTCATACTTTTCATCTGCTTTATTAAATTTACTCTTATACATGGTGTACGAACGCACAATTTAAGCAAACGGTTATCTTTTGTATAAACTCTGCTTAAATTGTTCGGATTGCCTTACTCCTTGCAATTAATCTTTTTTGGATGTTATTTGTAGATTTGTAGATTATGGCACGCATTGTGCGGCATTTGCTCCAACAAATTTGCTGTTGTGTTTCGCCGGCTGGTTGTTCTATTGTGATTTACGATTCGCTTCGAAATTATGCCGCAATTTATGCTGAATTTCGATGTTTAACGCAGATCGGTGAGTTTCCTAACTATATCCTAGCTATAGCATCTTGAGTTTCGTGAGTTTGTTCATAAAAATGGCAAACAATAGAGCGAACCACACTGTAGACTGTAGTATAAGCTAATCGCAAATATTAACGGTTTTATTTTTGATTTCAGAGCTTGGGTTGTTTTTGGTGAAGTTAAAGTTAAAGATAAAGTGTGCGGAACTTTCTTAGCTGGCGGTGCCGGCGTCTTCTTGGCACTGGGACAGCAGGCAGGCGCACGATTGCCACTATAATCAGATGCTTGGCTTCGTCGAAGCCACAACGCAGAAAACGCAGAAAACAAATAATCATCATCTCGCTGGCTGTGTAATTAGGGTGGTTGCAGTGGCGCAGTGGCGCCGCCGGCGAGGAACGAGACCAACGATGGGCATCGCCTGCTACCGCACACGACAGTCCGGACAACAGAGTCAAGACGAGAAGCCAAAGAGGAACATCTTCAGCAGGAACATCTTCAGCTCAACGCCTAGGAGATGCTGCACACATCACGGTGGTTTGTTTTTGAAATTAATGCGCCGCCGCCTGCCGAAGCTAAGTAATGATGCCGGCACGCCATCAAGCAAACAAATTGTTGTGCGCACGCAGCAAAGATTTAAACTACTCACACATTGACGCAAGTGTTGACGCAAGTGTTGCATCTAGATACGGTTGTCTGTTGGCGTTGTCGCTTCGCAACGTGCCGCTTCAATGTGCTCGAACCTTTACGTCAGACCCAGCCGACCCAGGTAGATATCGGGTTGGATGTTGGAAAATGAACATCGCAGTTGGTCTTGGTTGGAATCGTTTACAACGTGTTGCGCGCGTAATAAAACGCCTGTTTATATGCTCCACACTCCAGACAAGTTTAATCAGTAATAATTACGTTTTTCCTGGCCTCCTCATGGCCTCCTCGCCGTGGCTCTTCATTACTAAACGATTTTCGATGTTTTTTTATGAACACATACCGCAAAAACAGCAAATAATTTTAAGTTTTCCAATTTCTGATCATCTTCGCTTCATTCTTCGTTCTACAACTTCTTCAGTCATTCAGTGTGTTAGCAGTTAGCAGGAAAGATGGCTATTTTGTGGTACGTGCATCCGGTGTCTTCCTCTTCTTCTTATTCGTCTCGAGGGTTCGTCGATTCTTCACGTCGCCACTCGTAGAACCATGGAACGAAGAAAATTACGTGATCGACTGCGCTACTCGTTTCCCATGTTCCATGTTCATGTTCACCATGAAGGCTCAATCTTCATTCTTCATTCTGTATTCTTCATTCATCAGGCACAAATTCATAATGTTCTGTCACCGATCCAACAAAATACTTTTAAATTCAATGCGCTGCCTTTATTTCGCTGATTTGCTAATTCTATAAATGTTGATGAGTCTTCTCACGGTTGGAGATCATGTATACAAATGTAACAAACATGTAAAATTTGTAAAACAAAGAGGTGATTTATGAGCGCGCCGAAGATTGAGTAACCCAGAAATTATGCATATTTCTTCAATTTCATTGTTCGATGCTCTCACAGAATGGGAAACTCCGGCTTTTATTTATAATTAAAGATTAAATGATATAATGTTGAAGTCGGTGCACTGGATGCAATGCGTTGTGTAATCTGGAGCACATTTTATTGGCCATAAAATTTTACTTAAATATCTAAACTAAAGAGATGCAAATTTTTCTTTGCTAAAAAGCCGTTAAGTCTATTAAAATCTACAACCTCACTCAAAAACGGAATTTTGCCGTAAAACTTTGCATGCTAATTTCATAACTCCTTGGATAAATTAAAATTAATCGTAAAATTTTTCACTTGCTTATTAAACCTATTTAAGCATCACTGGATCAGATAATTCAACGTGGAATGGTTTGCGTTGGCTTTTTCTTTGTGAAATCGTGAAATGGTGAAAATCCCATAATACACCATAGAATCTGAACAATCACCTCACAATCTACCTAGATAGCACTAATATAGGTCAATTAACTTTTCTTTGCACTGCTTATCGGCTGAAAGGCCAATTGAATTCAATTACTCAATGTTTGATGGCAGAGCTAATGATGTATGTTTGCCGATATTATGATATCATGATTTGCCATGCAATAAAGTAGAGAATTAGACTTTGAAGTGTTTTCGCAAAAGTTGTGAAATGCGGCAAATTAAGTTGATGTGGTTGAAGGAAAGTGCAACAAAATGGCGGACATCGCGGCAATTTATCAAACGAGCGTTGCGCTAATGCAAGAAGAAATGTTTGTATGTTTGTAATGTTCTAATGTTAATACCACACGCTGGTTGATGTTAATGATGTTAATAAAGCGTCGATAAAATGTGTCCCACTTTAGACACGCACGTTGCACATGCAGCGTGACTTAAATTTACAGTTTTCTGCAGATATTCAACACTAGAGAGTGTGGATGTTTCTTGCTGCGTTGTGTAACTGTGTAATTAGCTAATGCTAAACTAATTTGATAGTGTTTTTGCTTGAAAGCTTGAAACAGGTGCCAAAAGCCGTCGCCTTCCTCGTAAAAATCAATCTCCAACAGTACAACATACTTTTTCTATAGAACCACAAATGTAATTTATTTCTTATTACGTTTTTATTTGCTTAGCGTGCTTTAGAAGTAGGTAGACATGACATTTTGGTGAGTGTGTTTTATGACGCTGCGATGATTTGTTGTGGAAGCCGAAGAGGTGAAAAAAAAAAGTGCGTTGGCGTCAATGGCGCATGGCGTATTGGTTTATGTGGCCGCTGGCCGTGTTTGGCATGCGCGGCACGTGCCCACAATTTCTACGCGACCGGCGACATTCCACAGCACACGGCATGAGAGATGAAATTCAATTCGACCGATTCGACGGCACGAAAAGAAGTGACGCGACGTCATTATGCAAATTGGGCGAGCGAAATCTATCAAGCGTCAACGCACAAACAGGCGAAAATATGCTTCGTCTCCATCACGCATTGACACCAATTGCAAAGTCATAAAACAAAAAGCACGCTCATAAAAAGAAGACATTCATCGAAACATCGAAAGAACGCAGTCGTAAAGCACATAAAATACGACGCACGACGCACGGCTCCTGCGCAGGTAGCAAGGTGATGCAATGCGCATGCCCGGTAGCGCATAAATACTGGGGCGTGGCTCTTAACAACACAATGCACGATTTATGAAATAAAACATGATATTCTTGCGAAACTTTTACAAATATTTTTAAACATTTGTATTGCAGAGTTCTTCACACCATCTAAAATCTAAATCTTACATCTGTTATCTTGAAGACGTATTTGGTAATAACTAGCAACAGTCGTTATGGATCACTCGGTATTTATATTATACAGAGTGTTCATTTAATAGTA
>JARJDQ010010101.1:0-15757 GCA_030264215.1 Geostiba sp. GC000077 | reverse complement strand
ATGCCTGACTCATTAAAGATTCGACATTCTTGCATGCCTTTACTAGGATCCTCGGATCCTCGGCTATGGTCCAATGCCAGCCACAATCAATTAATTATTAATGCCTATACTTCGCTGCCCAAGTCAACTCGTGCCTGCGGCCTGCTTGATTATATTAATTGATGATAAGATTACATCATTAAAATGAGGCACGTGATTTCCGCTTCGGTCCAGCGCTGGCAAAGCAATTTCCTCTCAACATCCAACATGCCATTTTCTTCGTTCCATATCGGTGCTTCGGCCACTTGCTCAATTGATTTTTACAACCGCGGCGTTTTTACCACGATCGCGTTCAAGTGCTGTACGAAGAGCGAACCGAACGGCCAAAAGCGCCGCGCCGTTTTGGGTGAAAGAAAGAAGCCGAGCGTTTGCTCTTCGCCTGTCGCGGCGCGCAATTTCTAATATGCATCCGGGTCACATCCTATCGCCGCGCGGCTCGCGCGTCGCGGCGTTTCACTTCGACTTGGCGAAAACTATTACATACAGGGTGCTGAGAGGCGAGATCCGATGCTCGGCGGCGGGCCGCGCATCGACGAAAATAGCGCGCCGGCAATTGTTTCAGCTTGCAGCGTGCACGTTCCAAGTGTGTCAAGCCAATACGTGCGATAGTGCGCGCCCGAATGTGAATCATTCTTGATAACTCCCTTCGTGCGGAATTTCGACCGAGCTGCCGGTTGCCGAGATAACCGGCCGGTTGCCGTTTGGGATACTATCGCGGCACGCGCGCCATGCATGAATCACGCTCAGGTGCACTGCACGACGAGTGCCGCGACCATCTCCCGAGATGTACAACAAGCGTATTTTTCGCCCGGCACAGTGACTCGGTGACAAATGAGCGCGGCGCCCAGACAAGGCTAATCAGCGAGATATCAGCCTTCAATCAAATCGCGGACGCCTCGAAACTGCAAATTCATATTCCGAGGCCGTGCCTTTTTTCCCGAATTGTTGTTGCTTCACTCCAAAAGCGGGATCGGTATGGAAACATGCATAATGTATTGAATGGACGAGAAAGAATGTAGAATTGCGTTTGCGGCTTCTTCTTCTTCCACTACGGACTCCGGGGTCTCCGGGCGCTACGGCTACAGCTACGGTAAATTGCATTCCTCCACTTCTTCGCTTTTTCTGAATGCCCCGACCGCCCGGCCCTCGTCAATGAAGAAGAGCGTACGGACTACGGTGTGCGAGTGTAGCGCGTTCTTGCATGCCGACGACGTGTACGGTTTTGAGTGTTCCAGTGTTTTCGTTGAAGTGGCAATAATTTTCGAAATTCCGCGCTGTGTTGTGCGGATTATGTTATTATCCATGGGGCGGCGCTAGGTTGATAACGCGCCACGTAGAAGAGCGTTGCAGGTTTGTCACCATTTTCACGTGGAGGGTCAGAATCGCAGAATTCGCCGAGTTTCACCATCAAAAGGAACGCTGTGCGGTGCGGCGGAGTCTTGACACGAAATGCGAATGGAATGTGGAGCAAGTGCATCTAGCCATCTCCATTTCTCTTTTCTCTTCGTGCCGCGCGGCGAATTCGTTTCCACATCGAATCTATGTAAATAAATATCGGGCCGCGAGCACGGATTTAAATTGTGGGCAGCGGGGCGCGCACGGGGGAGACGGCAGCGGCGGACTCGATGCGCGCCGCCGGATGGGATGATGCCGTCGCAAGGCCCGCGGTCCGCAGTCTTGCTTGTTGCTCATCGCCGACCTTGAAAAGGTCAATGACTGTAATGTAGGCGCTTCGGCACATCGGTACACAAAACAGGACAATTCCCGCCGCCGCCCGGCGTAAACAGCAGCGAGCACGCGCGCGCGCGCGCTCCGCGAAGGATCTTCTCCCCTCTGCGCCGCCCTAATTGCGATTGGGACGAAGATTGCTGGGGGATTTGCTGCGGAGGCGCACGTAAAAATAGCCGGGCGCAAGGATACGTGCGAGTGATTTAATTGCGCACTCTTTTCGCTCGGCGCAGTGGCGAAAGAAGAAATTTCCTAATGGCAGAACGTCGTCGTCGGCCGGTGTGCATTACCATTAGGCACTATTAGAAACGTGCTTTCACGCTGCGAGCGTCGGCGACGTCAAACTCGTGAAGAAAGCTCTCGGCTGATGTTCGTGCTCGCGCTCACGGCCATTTCGTTTGCCAATTGGCCACCAGCCAAGTCCTACCTTCAGCCCGCCGCGCGGCACTCGTCGTCATTTTATTAAAGCGCGCTTTGCAATCGCGTAAAAATCCGGCTCCTCCGCCTGGTTCAATAACACATGACGGAGGAGGGACCAGGAACACTTCCGGCTGATCACCATGCTTATCAACGTGTTGGAAGTTGGAACTTTAGATTAGATAAGCAGCAATATTCGTCTGCCACAAATTCCTTGAATTCCCCAAGTCCTGTTGACGGACGGCCGCGCTCCGTTCACATTTGACATTGTTCTCGACACTACCTGCTCCTCGGAATGCAACTTATCTCAAACTTCGACTTCGACTTTAGTACCCTTTTAAAGCAATTCATAACTCAAGCTACAAGAGACTAGAAGAGCGTGAAGAGTCGATTGTAGGCCGAATCTTTCAATTCAAATTCGATGCCGATTACCTCAGTCAGCGGTGGAATGTGCGGCGTTTGCGGTGAGAGGCATACACCTCCTAGTGAATTCTGCTTGGGAGCGCGAGAATCAAGCGCTCTCCATTCTTCGCCGCGCCGGCGAAAGAAGAGTGTAAGCGACCTCGGATAACCCAGATTTTCAATGGCCGTGCGTAGTACTCGCCGTACTCGCAAACGCCGCAAATCGAATGTTCAATGCTCAATTTCCTTCTTTCCCTCTTTCGGTCGTAATCTCCAGCGCGCCGGAGTTCCCGAACATCGCGACGCGTGATTCACATCAAACAATCGCTAATGACTCAACGATTGCGCGTCTCGTTATCTTATCGAATTCTAGTGTACGGCATTGTGTGCATGTGAACTATGAACGCATGTCTTCGATTTTCTCTCAATAAATCGGGATTTGTCATTTTTTGATTTCGGACTCATTAGAACGTTATCTCCCATTGTTGAGGAATTAACGCTAGCTAGCGCTCGACTTAAACTTGGAAGCATTCAAATCTCAAATCGGGACGATAAGGCTTTAATAAACATTGCAAAGTATAGCATATATCGAGCGCAGCTTAGTACAGATATTATATTACTCGATTGTGTGCGTTGTTTGGGTTTGTACTTCATGGAAATGCGCCAAACACTGGCCATAATCACTTCTTTTGTTTGGCGCAGTGCGCACAACAACAAAAAAAGCCAAACATCAAGGCGCATATTTTTCCCACAATGCTTCAGTCGCAATTCATGGAGGCATTATCAGCGCCGTTAGTGGCTGATTACGTTTATCGGGCCTAATTTAAATCAATAAAATTTGTCACGTTTATCGCGCAAAATGCAGTGATTTTGTAAACACCGCGTCGAATGCGTGTTGTTTCCGCAATGTCGATGTCGTGTTTGTATAACAATGCGTCACTTGCACTTACGGTATACAAAGCATTGCGCTGCAAATTTTTGTCGCAAGTTCGTCACCTTTGACTAATTGCCCCCGTTTCTTCTATTTGCAGGGTAGTAACGGAGGCAACAGAGCGCCGTTTCCGGGCGGCGTCAAGCCTCCAATGGCTACGCAGCATCAGAACTTCCGCGGCCAGTGGGCCAATCACACGTCGAACTACTACCAACGCTATCCGCAGTACACGGCCAGCAGTGCCGGGAATTACACGTCCACCTCGAATTCGGTGGGTGGCGATGCTTTTCCCCAATGTGCCTGCCTGACAGCCCCTCAATGTCACACGCTGTCTCCCAGTCACCCGTCTCCATAAATCATCCAGTCATTTCAATCCGTTATCAAGAATTGTAAGGTTTTTCATTTCCATTCCAAGTTGTAAGTTATCATTTCGAAGATGTGCTGCTTTCGATGGATACCTGTCATTCAGGTACATTTTAATCAATGCTGCAGTCGGCCAATTACTAGGAAAGCAAAGTTCGAGTTCGTTGAATGCTAAAACTGGACCTTTGCGAATTACCAGGGCGGTCACATGGTTGATATTGCCCTCCCTCTCCCTGCAAAACGAGTTGGCCAAAGTCAGTTCGGTTCCTATTCCCGTTCTATTTGATCGACGTTACGCGTCGTCTCGTCGCATTGATACACGCCATTGATACTCATCCGCATGTATTTCTTTCGACTGCAGTATGGGAACCAACGGGTGCCGACGGCTGCCTCCCCCAGCAACACTAGCAGCTCCAGCAGCCATACGGGCAGCCAGAGCGGCACGGTGTCGACGTCGCTGAGCAACAACGTGCCGCAGGGCAATGGGAATGCCGCCTCCTCGGAGCAGCTGTCCAAGACCAATCTTTATATACGTGGCCTCACACCCAACACCACCGACAAGGACCTCGTTAATATGTGTTCTCAGTAAGCTAATGCACAATTATTTACGCAGCGCGCACGGGCGTAGCTATGCCCAGGCCCCAAGCTCTTGACCTGGTCATTGTTTTCAAACACATCAATTCCCCGAATCTTCGATTCGCGGACGCGCCGCAGCGCTGAGCACCTGTATATTTCAGTTCCTGTACGCGCTTAACATTGTTTGTAATCATGCTTGTGCAGTTATCAAATTTGTCATTTATTAGTTGGTTATTGCATGCATTAAAGAAAAGGTGCGAACGCGCACGCTGGCGGCTATGTCAACAACTTTTTACGGCCCACTACAACTACCTTCGTCAATAACTCTACCTGAGCGGCATTTCGTACACACGAGCAATATGATTAACACGGCTTTCATTATAGGTACGGTACCATTATTTCAACCAAAGCCATTTTAGACAAGAATACAAATAAATGTAGAGGTAAGTTGCATCAGTGTCATTCCCTTCCAGTGGATTAATTCAATCTTGTGTTGTGGGGTGCTTTGTAGGATATGGTTTCGTCGATTTCGAAAATCCTGCGTCGGCCGAGCGAGCTGTCAAGGCGCTGACTGCGAAAAACGTTCAGGCGCAAATGGCCAAAGTGGGTAATTGGTTGCATCGTAGGCCCACTGTACGTTTGCATGCAAGTAATACCTTAGCTTATTGAAACATGTTTCCCTTTTGATTTGCCCTTTGATTGAGTTTCGATACCAAAACGCCATGATTAAGACGTACACGAAATTAACCGAGTATAAGTCCGAAAAGGACTCGAGAACAAACGCTGATCTGGAACGTGTTCACGATCTTCTTCCAATTGCTAGAGTCGTTTGTTCATTATCTTGATAACATCCCTTCAGTTAAAATGCAAGTAATCTGTAAAGTAACATTGTGCAATCGCAACCAACAGTCGCTGCTTCATATGTCGACCATCTACAATCGTATTGTTTTCCGTTGTTCCATTTCGGTTTACTTTAAGTTATGACATTTTATATTCTGTTTCTGTTTTCTGAACTGAGTCGTTCATATTTAATACCTGTCTGGTAATCGGATAGTGCATGACTTTCGAGTCGAGTAGTAACTAGGCTGTATTCCTTATTCTATTATTTTTCCGTTTCAGTTTGATTAAGTGCATATATCTCTTCATTTTCCCGATTGCGTCGTATTCTCGTTGGGTTACGCATTGACGTACTTGAAACACAAGGCTGTTGGCAATGATACCAAAAGATATTGATTGCAAGCATGAACCATTAACATAATGAACATCAACATGAACCAAAAGCATACTGAATTTATTTTATTTTCTGTATTTAATTTTCATGTGTGTACCACCAGTGTGCATATTGTATCAATGGCGAACGCTCGTGTTGCACTGCCGGCGGGCGCAAAACGCCGGCAAAATCAATACAAAGTTGCGCGTGGTGTCAGCGATCCAGTTGCTAACTAAAACATCGGCACATCGGCGAAAGTTTGAACTGAACTCGCGTTTCCGCAAATGGCGTGTTGTGCGGGGCGCAATTTCATTCAGAAATGTAACGTGGCCTATCTTTATTGAAGTTGACATCGACAACAGCTTTGTTTACTGCATCAAGCCATCGAATAGTATAAACGCATAACATTGAAATTTGCAGTCCGGAACTTACTATGACGTCCATTGCTTTAAGCAAGTATACTGTATTCGTGGCTGTTGCACATTCATTTATACGTTGAACGGTTGATCATCGCGAACGATTCATGGTGTTTGTAAATGAGGTGTGTAAAGTCTCGATTTTTTAACTGCATACACTTAAAAATAAAGGCAATATGAACATACATTTTTAGCTTGGAAACATATGCAATTAAACAAATCGGACGATAGACGCCATAATGTAATGTTATGGTTGTTGATGTTGTTTTGAAACACTGCAACGTCTCTTCCGTTGACTGACTATATTTTGTAAATATTTGAACGCAGTTACAAAACTAACATCTTATTATTGGATTAATTTTCATTGAGTTTGTATTAATTTTCCTTTTAATACTCTCGAATAGTTTATTTATTTAGTCAATTTGACCGAGTAGGATTCTGCCGATGCGCGGAGTGCGCCCCTCGAATGCTCAACGTGGGCTTTCTTTTCCACAGCAACAAGAGCAGGACCCGACGAATTTGTACATCGCGAACTTGCCGACCACCTACAAGGAGTCTGATGTGGACAACATGCTATCCAAGTTTGGCCAGGTGATATCGACTCGCATACTGCGTGACTCCGTTGGCGTGTCGAAGGGTGTCGGGTTCGCGCGCATGGAGTCGAAGGAGAAGTGCGAGCAGATCATCAACGTGCTCAACGGGCAGGTGCTGCCTGACAACAAGGAGCCGCTTCTGGTGAAGTTCGCCGACGGTGGCAACAAGAAGAAGAATCTGTACAAGAATAACGACAACAACAAGGGTATGATCGCCACAATGATCACCGGCGGCGACGGTATCGCCACCGTCGGCTACGATCCGAATGCCCTCGCGCCGAACGGTGTTGGCCCGCACCAAGTGATTCCTGGTGCCATTCCAAACTATGGCAGACCCTTCTCGCAGGTACATTGTTTGAGCCCTATCCAACCAGCGGATTTTGGGGATGCTGATGCGCGGTGTGTGTTTCTGTTGCAGATGTCCGGTTATGCAACCCAGTGGGTGCCGCAGTACGTCATGCAGGCGGCCGCGACCGTGCCAACCGTCGACGACGGCTACAACTTGGCGGCGGCGCACCTGGGCACCGCCTACAAGAACGACGGGCAGCCGTCGCGCATCTCCGTCGTCCTGCCGTCGCCGGAGACCGTACCTTATCCGCAAATTTTGCCTCCGCAGGTAAATTCCCGCTCGACTAACGTCGTGCGCATGCTGAAACTGCAGACTGTATAAAAGTAATCTCAATGCACCTGAATAAACCCTGCCAATCGAACGCAGCCGCAGCGCGCCAGAGCCAGTCGTGCGAGTGGAGATGCATATTACTTGCTCTGGGATTGCTTTTATTTGGGATATTTGTTTGAGTAATACAAACTGCAATAGTACTCATTTCAGTTGACGGCTCAGATGAGCGCGATGCAGATCGGCTCGGCTCCGTACCTCTCGCAGCCTTATCCGTACTTCTCGCCGTCGATCATCCACGCGATGCCGATGCCCGACTCGGAGCACACTTCGAACGCTGCTAGTCCCGAGGATCCTTACCAGCCCTATCCGACTAACCCGCAAAAGTAAATGGACTGACTACACCACCCAACGCGAAATTCAACCGTCTGCGCGGCTATCGCGATACCGAACGGACGGCTGACAAACAACCAGACTTGCGACATTTACCAATAATTTCAATTCAAAATGAAACAATAACAACAACACCACCTACCACGATCACAAATGAAAATGAAGAACATTGTAGCAATTGCGAGCAAATACAGAGCAAGCGCGACAAACACACAAATGAGATAATCGCAGATTTCTACAAACAATACAGTGCCAATTTTCCGATATTAGTTGGCAAATGGTCCTTAAACAATTTAATTTTGTTGAATTGTTTGTTTCATTTGTAGCTTCTATATAAGAGCGGAGTGACTTTTCTCCGGCGACTAAATTAATGATGTAGCTAGAGTTATCTTTAAAAGGTTTGGTTCAACGTTAATGTATTCGTTGATAAGTAATTGGCCGTCACTTGATTGTGGGACTGAAGCATTAAAAAATGTTCCTGTTTTGTAAAGTTGTGTATCAGAATATCAAAAAGAGAGGAAGGAGAGGAAATGATGAATCCAGAGAGTAATGGATTGTTATTAAAGGAATTCTACATGGCAGAAGAATGGAAATAGGGTTTGAGTGAAGAGTTTAAATCGTTAAATTAAATATAAATATTTAAGCATTGAGGAGTCAAAAGTGGCTTTATTTTTGATTTAATTTCGTTCTTCATTTTCAAAACAAAATGAACAAAATATTTCGAGAGGTTTCGGGTTAAGGAAGCAGCAGTGTGCTTGTAAATAGTTAGCTTCTAAATAAAAATAGGTCGAATTGAGGTTATGAGATTATGAGGAGAAGAAAAATTGGAATTGATAGCGAACGATTTTCGAGTCAGTCATTTGGGGATGGGAAAAAATCAATTTCGGAGAGCCGACATCGTTGTGAAGGCAAGTGGTCTACCGTGTTTGTAAATAAGAAGTGTCGGCCATTCGATTCGCACTTATTTTTGAAGATCTTCCTTCATTTTGTACGAATCAAACATTACGATGCAACTAAGCGCTAAACTAAGAAAGCAACATTTGCAAGTGTAGCTTAACCTACTGTGCAGCAGCAAGCAGTACAGCAACAGTAAAAATGATGAAATGAACGCAAGATGCAAACGTGCGACAAAATTATAAGGGTTATAAGATTTTTAGATAATAAGTAATATTAAGTCACACTTTATTTTTTGAACATGTTACATTACATACAAAATGCAGTACCGCAAACAGAAGTGTTAAATGAAGAGAAACAAACTAATAAGCGAAAACTACGCTACTAGCTAGCGGAGAGCGACCGCGCATTCGCATTGCGGCGGAGATAGATAGGGAACGAAAAGCTCATCAAACTATGAAAGTCAGTTTATTGACGTACTGAATCAAACAATTCTTCCTGGAAAACACACATATTGTAACAAGCGAACAGAAATGCGAGGGCCTCTAAGCAGGCGCGAGGCAAAACGATAAGACGACACGCAGACTTCCAAATATAAATGTAAAGTATTAGTAACATAACAATCACATTTCGACCCTGAGACAAAATGAAGCGATGAAATTAACACAAAGATGAAAACCACACGGATCCATTTCGAGTCAAAATACAACAGTGTGGCACTTGTTTTCCTTGTTCATTTTCGGATTATTAGTTTCGATTAGCAAATGGTACAAACCCAACAGCACTCGTGTAAACGTAACATTTTAAAAGGCATTCGATTATTTGTGAGAAATCGGGGAAACATGGAGGAACGAACTTTCAATTCGAGATATCGGGGAAGTAACAAAGACAAATTAGATGCGATTAGTTCTCTCGGTTAAACAATAAAGGAAACAAAATAACATAAATACAATATAAAGGTAAATAAAATAACATAAAAATAAAACGACTGATATTTTATATATGAACAACTTACAAATTGTTGAATAGATTACGGACGTTTTTTACGGACGGATTTTTGAGCGCTTTTCGTTTTTCTCGATGTTACAAACTTTGAAATGAAACTAAATGCCCGAATTTCGTTCCGCACATGTACACAGAGACAACACGCATCCTCAACCTGGCGCGAGCGCTTGCCGCAAACTGCGCGCGTCTTCATCATTTTAAAATTGCAGCAAACCATAGTAATCGGAGACACTTGCAGGTCAATTCTGTGCAGTGGCGCTCGCCCCCTTTGTGTATTATGGCTTTCCATCGATTGAGTTCAAGTTTACGTTCCCAAAGTATCAAATTCAGCCACCAATAAAGTTGTGAATTCCCATGAATTACGGTTTTATCTAGAAATCTAGACTGATGTAGCAAACGAATTGCGAATTGTGCGAATTCGCATTATTCCAATTAAGAATAATACACTGCTTAGCGAAGAATATGAAGCACGCGGCGCCTTGCAAATTTAACAAACTTATTCGAGGCCGATAGAACAGGGGGGAGAAACTACATTAAAATGTTAACTTAGTCGTTTGTTACACAACGTTTAACGAGACTTATAAAGACAACATGCGAACAAAAACAAAAATGGAGCAGCAAAGGAAACGCATTGAAACAATAAAACAATCCACGCAACACAGGCAAGGGTTTTCTGGCAAAAATATTACACGAAATATTCACTCAAAAGTCAAACACACACATGCCCACGTAAAACGAAGTCGAATTGTAGTTACAATTCGTACGGTAGGCTTGACATTTTTATAACGATAAAATGAAAATAGATTTTTTATACACAACTACTTCATGATAATCATGATTAAAGCAAAATGGTAAATGATAAAGAGAATTACACATTTAATACGTTTAAACATAATACCAATGGACTGATGACAAAACTAATTCTATTTTAATTCAACTTTATTGATTCCGGAAATTACCAAAAATTTACTAGCGACTAAAGAACTTAAAAGTGAAAGAAGTACAGCAAAATGACGTTTACCTAATTCTTCGAGGTATATTGCTAATTTGATTAGCATTAGTCTCGTATCGAATGCGAAGCAAATGCATTGCGCTGCGCAATGAACAAGAAGAGAAACAGGTAGAATTTGAGTCGCAAGTGAATGCGAATTTCGGTTCAACGCATTTCGCGCGCATGGATGTTTCCTCAGTTTACATTACAATTTAATTTAATTACATGGTCTAGTCATTAAATTTGTAAAAAAAACATAGTTATTTAAATGTTAATCATAAATTAATATATTTTATTAACTTTATACATTACACCTACAAGTGTGGAGGAGGGTAGACATGTTGGCCGCCGCACTCCCGTGCTGTTTCGATATGTGTTGCGCCCTAGCTCTGACTTGAATGAGGTGAGGTGTCTAATAAGTCATGCATGTGAATTGTAATCGTGCAGCACAGTAGTGAGGCATGTCCGAAGTGATGCGAAGGGCGGGAAAGAGATTTAAGAACAACAAGTAATTGAAAGATTTAGAATTTATTTATTTTATTACATAGGTCGATTATTTTTGGATAGTAACATTTATTCGTTTTTTTTTTGTTTTAATTAATTTATTTATTATTTGATGTCTCTGCGCTAGTTTACTGTAGGTGTAGGCGGTGGGAGGAAGCATATTGCATAAGGCAACCAGAAACGCTCAATTGTTTTTATTTTTTTTAAACGGATATGGCGAAATGCGTTGAACGAATTTACGAGAACCACGAACGAATTTGTGATCTTACGAAGAGCTAGAACAACAGCCAGTCACGCGAACTAGATACGGCCACCACTATTAATTGACAAGTAAAAACGAATGCCGTGCACTATGAATAACGCCGATGTGGAACACTCGCGCCGCTAGGGAGAGATTTCACGCGAGAAAATACACGATTCAAAAGTAATTCGTACCGTGCCTTTTCAGATTAGTCCAGACAGGGATCTACTGAAAAAATAAAATTAAATTGAGAAAAAAATGAAAAAAAAAATTACATAAAAATATTTTAATATATTTTTTTAATAATAACTAAAAATAAATACTTCAAATATGAATGAACTCTTAAAACCTAAACTGAAACATTTTGATTTTCACAGTAACCAAGTTCAATTCACAGGAGCAATGGGCAGGATACCCAATATAGTAATAAATTACCTAAATTCATCTCACAACCTGCTTTATCTTCACACATGTCGATGTTATTTCGAACATCTGGCTTCCTTTTTCGAATATCACAGAGGAACTTACTTGTAATTATAAGTGATTGTAAGAAGCAATTCAATTTCAAAGAACGTACCGTAGAGCACTTATTTAATTTATTTTAAAAACGTAGTATTAACGAATGTAATTAAGAAATAGCAACAAGTATTACAAAATGGAAAAACACACTAAAAACGCGCCTTCAGAGAGTTTTGATTTGTTGCTATTGCAATGAAACAAATACAATTGTGGTAATTCGGGGGGAATCCTACCGAATTGCAAATTTGGTCGGATGAGTGCAAATTTAAGTTGTTATTTATTTTGTAATGTACCACCCACACAGATAGAATGCGTTTCGAAGTTTGACACACCTGCAAAACTAAAAATTCCATTGATACGATGATTGCAATTGACAAAAATGATGCGACATACGCGATGCAACTTTGTAAGAGTCTTCAAGTTAAAGAAAACAAAAAATTCGAACCAGAGCGAAACAACACACGGCACATGTAATTAACTTAAAAGCAAATAACAAAAGTAACCACATTTTCTAACGCCACCAGAAAGAAAATGTGAAGCCAAAACAAAAGAAAATGAAAATGTCATAACATTCACACTTTCACACGTAAATCCTTCATGAGATGAGAGAGATGCCTATTCATACAGAAGTTTAAAAATTAACAATTTACTATGCAACACGGTTAAATTATTTGTCGAAACAGAACATATAATAATGGAAAACCTTTGTACATAAACCTTAATTGAAAAAAGGGAAGAAAACATAATTCAAACCAAACGACTATAAATTAAATGAAGAAAAAAAAACACATAATGCTAAGGCTAAGTTAAAGAGTAGTTAGCGTTGTATGTAAATTTAAAATCGATAAGTGTTGGGAACGAATTGTTCCTAAACCGGGACTGGGATGAGCGCGCGAGGAAACACAGATTGTGCATGAGGATAAGTTTCGTTCTTTTTTACACGACACTGAAGTGGATTTTAACGTAAAACTAAAACAAAGATTTAATTATGATGCATGGAGACCGATGATAAAGTAGATGAGCACTTAGTAACGTAATGTATTTAGTTAAGGATAATGAAAGAAAAACAACTAAGTAAGAATTAAACATTAAGCATTAGAATTTAGGGATTTAGGGATTAGATACATAGATTTATAAATTAAGAAGTAGGGTAGACTTAACAGGAAGGCGCAAGCAGGATACGAATGTTAGCTGTAATTAAGTCACTGATATACAAAGTCTTCTGTGGAAGCTCGGCAAGTCAGACGCGCAAATAGTTTGCGCGCATTCGAAGTTGGATGATCCCAAAATTAGCGATTGAGAGAAGAGGAAGAAGAAAAAAAAACAATTGAAAAAATATATATAAAAATAGCTTCTTTAGTTGTTTAGATGGGGCTTTTACCTATTAGCTTTAGAGTTTAAGTAACATTAAGTAAAATTCTAATATTAAGTAAGCTTAAACTGGAATGAGACCGAACTTAATCGTTTTGGGAAAGTGAGCAAAACGTTAGCAGATGAAATTGGAATATACTCGGAACAGAGTAGACTGAAAAGAAATGCAAAGCAACGCGATGGAAAGGGAATAGGAATGCGGAGGAAAAGTTTGTGAAAATATTGCGTGAAAAGCTTAAGCAAGACTATTATTTTTGAGTCACTTTTGAACATTTTTCAAGTCAAAACTTAAAAATGGAGATAGTGGTGGACTTTGCTTCTCTCTTTTTGAGAAGGACCGAAGCAAACGGGAAGAAATGAAACTATTTGTAATTTATAGTTTTTAAGTCCTAGTTAAGTAGTTAGTTAGTGATTATAAAAATTATTTAAAAATTGAAAGAATATTTATTAGTTTTAAGTTCTTTTTTTATTATAATATTGAATACGGATAGTTAAGATTTATGTTTACATGAGATGATAATTAAGAATGTTGTTACGAACGCATTGGATTTCATGTTTTTATTTTTATTTTTTATTTTTTGTTTTAGTCATCCAAACGTTTATTGCACCACTCGTGGAGGACTACCACGAGTTTGGTGATTTTTTTAGAATTGTCCTGTGGCGACTGATTTTATACTGCTGGGGATGTAAATTGCTTGATAGTGCCATGGCGTGCGTTGGTTGCTCTTGAATTTTTGAGAATATCAAACTAATCCAATGCGTTCAAATCGTGCGTCGTTTTTTTTAGTCATTTGTTCGCAATTTATTTTTTATCATTCGTTGTTCGTACTAGTGCAGACGATTGCAATGTTTTGCAAACGTTGCGATCATCTTTCTTTGTTTTTCATTCAGACTTACTGTTCACTTTTTTGTACATTTACTTTCTGATTTCGATGTGTTTGTAGTCATAAGTTACATCTTAAGCCGTTTTTAAATCTTAAGTACATGCATAGTTTGTAAAGTAGTCCAAAACAACAACAAAAAATGCTGATCATATTTTCGTTCCTGCTTCCCGAGTGGAAATCGTCGAAGTAAGTTCTTTTTTTTTGCGAAATGCCATTGAAGAAAAGTCAAATAACATTGAAAACCTTATGAAAATAAGATTAATGTTTTTGTTGGATATAGAAATTAATTTGAGATGAAATGAAAAGAAACTAAGATTAATGATAAAAAATGAATAGAGTTAAAAAGAAACAAACAAAAAAATAAGGAAGCAGTTTGTTAGGAAACGTGCGAATGCTTAATTATTGAAGAGCCGGAAAGCAACTAATGCGATGAGAGTAAGAATAAGATGAAAGAAACAGAGATATAATAGATATAAGTATAAATGTTTTCTATTGTTGCGTATGGTAAACGAGAATTAGTTGAACAAATTGAGAGAATGTTGAGAAAGCAGACGATTTTGTTTATTGATTTGTTCCGTTCAACCAAATCCTAAAAGACACGATTTGCCACCTGGTGGCCTCGTCTCTTGTGCACCCAAGAGGAGCTACAACATGAACGATATGTGGGTTAATATTCCGCAGTAGGAACGTTATCAAATTGAAGTAACTACCTAACATGGATGAAATCATTTATTTTTCTTTGCGTATGTTTGTAAGTTTTATTTTTTTTCTGTGTTGGTAAAATAAAACTGTACTTGTCCAGGATTTTTACCACGAGAAACACGACCAGGGCAATTTCTAGCACAACCCGCTATTCATACCTTTGCATTTTTCTTCTCTGTCAAGTTGGTAGCGCAACGAATACCACTTCTAGCAGTTAGCGGCTCATGGAATTTAGTGTTGAAAAACATTTCAATATTCCGCCGCTACTAGCGCCATCTATCGGAGACTAGTGGAATTAACGTTGAAGTTCCCTTCAATTAGTTCCACTAGTATCCGATAGATGGCGCCACTTGACGAAGGAATAAAGTAGTCAATCAATTGTAATGTCAATAATCAATTTAAAGTTCGTCTCTATTTCATGTGATCCGCAATCGCTCCCGGCCCAGCCCCGAGTGCGTCTCAGCCACCGGATTTCGTACTTATATTTCCGATTTGCGACTAAGCTCATCAAGAAATACAAGTTATGCCATCTGTGGGAAAATATTCGAACTAACATCTTCCAATTTTTTACAGACAACAAAAATAATTTTGAAGTCCATTTTTCAACACTAAGTTCCATTAGTGGCGACTTGGAAATAGAAACACATCCTAATTTTAAACGCGAGAAATAGTCCTCGAGATATTGTCGCCGAAAATATTGGTGAACCTTCTGCACTTTCTGTGATCCCGATACGCAATCCACAAATCTCCGCAAATGGATTTCAATTATAATTTAACCGCAACTTGCGCCATCCATCGGAAATTAGTGTAACTAACCTTGGCCAAATTACCAGCAAATTTCAGATTTCAGATTTTACCTGCCAATAAGGTAACCAAAGCCAAATATCTTTCATCCCTTAGCTGCCGAACGGTGAGTCCTAGGAACGTGTGGATTTCTCAAATTAGTTCCAAATATATGCCTC
>JARJDQ010010099.1:0-14286 GCA_030264215.1 Geostiba sp. GC000077 | reverse complement strand
ATGTTGGAAATGTGCATGTCGACGGCGGATGTAAAGCGTCGCAATGCATTAGAAGAAAATATATTTCAATTAGTTTCCATTAGACTCGAAGCGATGGTAATCGGCAATCGTGGTAAGTAATCGCATTGGTGCTGCCGCCTCCGCCGCCGCCACCGATGGTGTGCGCGGCTGCACCGGCGTAAGCAAATTCCAATTCGCCCAAACTCGCGGCGCAACACGCGAATCGATTCAACACTGAGCGAAATGCAAAATTTTATAAAATTTCCAACTTCAAACACACTGTATGCAATATATCCTCAACAAGTTTCACAAGTCAATTTTGAAGATTTTTAGTTTTGTTGGCAATCTGGCGATTTGTAATTTTGGTGGCAAAAAAATTCTCCGGACACATGGTATATTTGGAACACACTGTATGTCGGGGGGGTTGTGCAAACAAGTGGGCATGCGAACGCATAGATAACGCGAAATATTCGATTCCGCCACATATCTTATGCACTCGCGCGGAGGAAAGGTTTCGACGCCTTCGTAGGTTATCTTATTGCGCCGCCGCCCCTCGCCGCCCCCCCGCAGCCGAGGTGTGTGCATATCATCGTTGGCAGGGCGCTACCGCACATGGAGTGGGCTGAAATTTATGTGTCCCGGATGCCCCCGGACGCAATTCGTTCCTCGTACGCGGTGCGGTGCGTTCCACCTCCGCCGCCCCCGGCACGAAAAAAGAGTCTCGCGTGCGAAATTAAAGCGGATTTTTCAACGCCTCATACACGCGCGCACACCCCCGCACCGCAGTACATTAGACTTCATCTCGGCTGGCAGGCGCAACAGCTTCGCCATGGCCGCCGCCGCCCCCCACAGTCCCCGCGGAGGCGGCGCGCTGGCCGTAGAGCGATTGAATCCACTCGTCAAGTTGATTTATATCGCCACCCGCGCTTTGCATACTTTTCGCACCATTTCCGGCGCAGGTGTGTCTTAAAAAGCACTCCCTCATTGTTCTCCGGACACACTGTATAAATATGTATGAGTATGCGTGTTCGGTTCAATTTCGGCTCAATTCCGCGGTGCAGGAAAATGATTGATGCGTGGCAAAGGATCGATGTTTTCCTCTCCGGTGCGCGCTTCAATGTCGCCGCCTCCTGCAGCTGTAGGCCGTCCATCCAACCGCCGCCCTCCCCGCAGGACCAACAAATGCGTCGAAATTCATAAGCAAGACAACAAAAAGTTGCGGATATTGGAAAAGTTTGGCATTTTTCTGCCCGCTTATTTAGCAGGTGTCAATCGCAATCAAAATGGCGAAACGTGTGTTTTGCTCGAGTTTGGTTATGTCTGGGGGTTGGGGGTAGCGCAGCTGCGCAGCCGGTTTGATTGGATCACGCATAACACGTGTTTAGTTATGAACTGACAAAACGTTTATTTAATCGCTGCGAGCAATTACGGACCGAGGATGCCGCCGCCCCCCTCCCCAACGAACACGCCCGGCGGCGGCACGCTGCAGCCGGCTGGGAGCGGCAGATGGCTGGAGTTCGGCCGGACATAAATCAATTTTTGTTATGGCCCCGATGCCCTGAAGTTCGTCGGTTTTTGTCAAGAAAAATACACAAAAAACTATAACTAATATACAGTATGTCCAAAATTTAAAAAAATTAAAATAAATTTTTGGGTATGTAGAGAATGTTTCAAAACACGAAGATTTCGTATATTTCATGTTTTCATAAAAATTATTTTTTATGCGGACACATTGTATGTTGTAGCATATTTTTCGTGTTGCTCGTTTGTCTCGCTACTTTCTTAAGCGCT
This sequence comes from Geostiba sp. GC000077, assembly GCA_030264215.1. Taxonomy (NCBI): domain Eukaryota; kingdom Metazoa; phylum Arthropoda; class Insecta; order Coleoptera; family Staphylinidae; genus Geostiba; species Geostiba sp. GC000077. Next base: position 12,495 of record JARJDQ010010099.1, on the reverse strand, counting down.
ACTTTCGCAACTAGTCGCGGTGGCAAGCGTGTCACTCGGAATATCGAACACGTGTTTACGTTGCCCGCTACGGCGGCGGCGACGGCGGCGACGGAGGCGACATTAATGCGCCGCAGCCGGTCCCGGTGTGAATTAATTTTAGTTTCTTTGTCTTGGGTGGAACAAGATTTCGAATTCTATTTTCGATGCTTTTTGCGTGACGTGATGATCTAAGTGGCCCATTAGGCCATTAGACATTCGATTCGCAGCCGAGCACTTATAAACTGTAACATACAGTGTGTTTACAGCCGACTAAAAACAAAAACATGCAAACATACTATTTCCATATAATAAATCGCAAAAAAATGACAATTGCTTTCAAAAAAATGTATTGAATTTTTATTTTTAAATACAATGTGTTTGAGGTGATTTATTATTTTTATTATCTAAAATAGTAATTTATGATCGTCGTTTTGGGTTGTTCACTTTTTCTATATCCGGCGTCGATATCTGCATGCATGTGTTGTTTTTTTGTCGTTCGGGGACGTAGGTAATAAATCAATATGGCGGCCAGGCAAGAGGGGTGGCCCGCTTGACGCGGGGGCGCATAATGAAAATTTGCGTATAAATTGGCCCCAGTCCCGACGTGCGCGCATATATGTTTAATATTTGCATGCGTTTCGAAATTTCGCTTTTATGCGCGCGCTCCACCGCCCCCGAGTATCGCCAACCGCCGCCCCACACCACCCCGTGTGGTCCGAACGTCCTGCGGAATGCGACGACGCGAGTTATTTGCATTGTGCGCCGCGCCGCCCGCCGATATGTATTAGCAGAGTGTTTCAGTTCAGATTCACAATGGGGGCGTTGGGGGGCGGCGGGGACCGGAAAAATCGAGCGCTCGCTGGGTCGCTAATCAGCGACAATATGTCACAATCGAATGATCCCGCAGCGAAGCGGCACGAATTTTTCGCGTGTGCAAAATTTAATTTTCCGGATACCTCGTGGGGGCGGCGGGCGGGGCGGCGGCAATAAAATTCCAATCATCAGCTGTGCCGTGCTGTATCGTTTTTGTTTTGTGTGTTTGCAACGCGAGGAAATGCAATTTGGTTCACAATGAAGTTTTAAGTACGGCTCTGTGCGCTGATTATACAATGTGTTTAGCATGCATTAAGCTAGTTTTGCGTGTAGTTGCTGTTGCAATGATTAAGTCCACTGGCCGACGCTGATGAAAGGATATTAAGCCACGAGCGTTCGGGCGCGCCATTGTTTCACCCTTGGTCCTGTTTTATCCCGTTTTGTCCCGCCCTTATTAAAACGCTCTAAAACGCTAAACACTAAACGACAAACACTAAATAAGCAACTTGATAGCGGAGAGCCCATTATTTAAACGGAAACTTTGTTGTAGACAAAAACCGAGTACAAAGGGAACAAACAGCCTGTCATCCCACAGGATCACACGCACGCTCCAGGATAGATAACAGGAACATTCGCGTCGAAAATATAATTAACTATATGCATACTCGGTTAAAAAAACACTCTGTTTCGGGCACAATATTTTTTTACCACGCCCGGTTTAATTTATTCAATTTAAAACATACAGTGTGTTCGTGGGTTGTGTAAGTTATTACAGCCGGATAGGAAATTGACGTATTGAGTGGGTATTCTGGGGAGGAAGTGATGTTTAATATCTCGTGGTGTTCATCGTTTTGCTATTCAGGTGAGGGCGCATATGCTTGCCGCCCCCGCCCCCCATCCGCCTTTGATGGATTATTAATCCCGACTGTTTGTTGTCTTGCGCACGAGTGAATAATAATTGTACATAATGGCACGGCAATAAACATCGCGAGCATCGGAGCAATCACGGGTGTTTGTCGCGCCGCTGCCGAACCGACGCGATTCACCGCCCCCGGTCACACTGCCACCGATGGAGCTGTGCGCGGCGTTGCGCACTAGGCGTTAAGTAATGTGTGCCATGAGCACGTCGCCAATGTCTGCAGGTACACGCGCGCACACGTAATCACGCCGCCGCCGCCGCCGCCCGAGGGGTGCGGGGGCGGCATAAATCCGAGCGGCGGCGGCGAGATCGACGTCAGCCGCTCTTCGGCTCAGCCGGCCGAGTTTGATTCGTGTTTGTTCTGAATGATTTGTGCCGCAAACGATTGTCTGCGTCACTGCGCTTTCGCTCACTTGAACACTCTGTATAGCCAGTCGTACACACACACACACACACGCAGCAGAAAAATACATTTTCAACATGGCCAACAAAAATACAATTTATCTTTTTCAGCAATATTTTATAGTTGTATATATTTTTTTGCTTTAAATTTACCATAGTTCAATATACCATGTGTTCAAAGTAATTTTTTTCGACATGAATATTTGTAGTTGCTAGATGATCCCTGTCGTGTGGCGGGTGGCGGCGACGCATCCGTAATGCAAAATCGATACGGCATTATTTTACGACGTCGGTGGGCACGGGGGGCGGCGGCGGTAGCGTAATGTGTGCTGCTCGCGAGAGCAGGCGGACGCCGTCGTTACAACCTCACACAGACAATGACGATCGTGTTCCGCCGTCGCCTCCGCGACATTTGGCAGCGGCAGGTATGCGGGGGGCGGCAAAACGACGTACGTCGTGCTCCGGAAAACGGAAAATAAGTCGAAACGCTAAGCGGCACGCACACAATAGACGCGAAGAGTAGTGAGTAATGAGCGACGAGTGAGAGGAAGAGTCAGAGGCGGCAGCGGGGGCGGCGGCGGCTGCCGTCTATCTTCGATAGTTTGATCCACGCAAGCAAAATATTTGAGAAGGGTTAATTGAAAAGCGCACAACTCGGGAACGGCTACACCGATTTGGCTCATGTTTACTACGCCGACAGAGAATTTAATTGCGTTTGAGGTGATAGTAAATTTGTTAAACTGTTTGCCTAAGTTCCAGATTTATTACGCAAGTTTAGGCGGGAAGGAAAAATTTCAACCTGGAAATTTCGCCGTTTAGTAGGTTTGCCTTGAGATAACTCAGGACTGGCTTAAGCTACGAACTTGAAACCAACAATAATTTATAGAGAATTTAGGTGGCTTTAATTTAACGTTTTATATATGACATTTGGATTGCTCGTTATTTATTTATTCGCAAAAATGTTGAACATTGATTTTCTAAATGTCAAAACCTCGGAATAATATATTGTGTACCAAGGGCGAAAATGGTGTTTAAACGGCCAGAAGAGAGTATTACATGTCCGAAGGAAGAAAGGAAGGGTATTTCGATAGTATAGTGGAACATAAGCAGAGTACTCTGGCGTACCCCTTAGTGGCCCGAGGGCCCGGGCCGCAAAACTTTAGCGGCCCGCAAAATAGTTTTGCGACACAAAGCAGGCAACAAAAATGCATTTAATGATTAGGGCGCAGCACATAAAAGACACCAGATAAAAGACGTGCGGAAGAATAAAAGAAAATAAAAATAAAAATAAAAAACCCTGATCGAATAAGCGATGCGAGCGTAGCACAAAAGCCCGAGTCAACAATTCCGGCGCGTCGCGGAACAACGCATGGCTGCGATCGCCGCCGCCCTGGCCTTCTGTGGGCGCGGGGTGGCAATGGCCGCGAATCGAGAACGACGATGAAGCGCGAATAAAACGGATGAAGAACGGGATGAAATCGAAGGTCCCAGTTGGCGGGCGAGAAATTCGAACATAAAAAAGGGCGCACATAACCAAACGCACCAACTTTGCGCCGGCAGCCCTTTATCGCGCCGCGGTGCGTGTGCACGCCGGCAGCGTTTGAGTTTGAGCGCGTGTCTATTATAAAAAGTTGTAAACATTTGTTTGGCGCGCGCTCGACAAACGCTTTTTAAAGCGATGCTTAAACGATTTGTCATTGTCAAACGCACGGCAACCGTCCTCCCCCACCTCCACCCCCCTACGATGCAAAGACGAGCAAATCGACGAAAACGAGCGGTGCTCAAACGCAGGCAACGCCTACAGGCTTCGCAAACGGATGGCAAATGTGGAAAACGATTGAGAAATTCGAATCAATTTTTTTTCGTGCCGTTTCTTCATATTTTTATTGATTACGCAAAAACTATGTTATAGTATTCTATAATTTTGTTTTCGCCCAATTTAATCTAAACTTAACCGCCCTAGAGCCAATAATCTGGTAGGTTGCACCAGAACCTGCTTCTTTCATCTATTATGTTACAAAAATAGTTTATTTTGAACCACGCCTACATTTGATTACTTACGTTGCTGTGAATGATAATAAATGAAAGCCAATAAAATGCCCTATCAATTAATACCAATTTCACCACCGTGCGCCCTTTGCAACCCCTTCGAAATATTAATTAAAGTTCGTTGCGCGAAGAAAACATGATAATAATTAACGCCAACAATCCATAGAAAATAGCGCGGGCGCCGCAACTGTGACAAAAATACTGATGAGCGATGTAAAAACGCGATGGCACTTAGCGTGTCGCGGGGCTCGAGCCGAAGCTCGCACGGAACGGGGGGAATTACCGCTCCAGTTTCGGGCGCCAAACGAGAAACCAAATAAAAAGCGCGCAAAGACAAACGACACGAAAATTGTTGCGTCGCTCGACGACGCCCGCCGCCGCCCCGGACGATTAATCATCGTAAACTTTTTGCCGGCCGGTCGTGCGGCTCGTAATAAGCCTTGATAACTCTCGATGGTGCTTCTTAAAGGCGCCACATCTTTGAGCTCAAAGTTAGGTTATATTAGGATAATCTACCTCTACATGTGACATCATCTGCTAACTGCGTGTAAGCGCAACGAATAGGAAAACGTTTTGGAGTTGCGCATTGCTAATGTGAGGCGTTCTTCAGCGTCAGCCCGGCGCCTCCACCAAAGCGCCGTTCGGTGCATTAAACTCGACAATTCAAACAATTCAAACATCGAATCTGCGTTCGCACAACGGCGCGCGGAGAGAAAACCTTCTTAAAACTGCTTCGCAACTAGAAAAGCCCCTCTTGCACAATTCACTATACAGTGTGTCCGTGCACCTGAAAGTTATGTAAGGTGTTCAATGCGTTTGCTTTTGTTTGGACATTTTTCACGTTTGTATCGCTACAACTAAGCATAATGGAAAATTTCTTCAAGTATTTTAATCTCGTTTAAATTCTCTATAAGCAAGCGTCAAAGCAACGCCGAGAAAATGAAGTGCGAACTGAATATTTGTGGAGCATTGAACACTGTGTATATTGAGTGTATTCTTAAAGTGGGGTACATTCGACTGGCGCACAGTGCTTCCGGTTGCCATTCTGCTCGCGCGCGCTTCCCACCTAGGCGCTGAGGGGGCGGTTGGGGGGCGGCTCTCTTCGACAGCGTCGCCAGCCATCATCTTGTGCCGCGTGGCCGACGACGATGATGACGACAAGGTAATTAACTCCACGACGAATGCGCGCAAATTTCCATTGTTCGCTATGACGCCGTCGCCGCCACCGCCGACGCGACGCTTATTGTGTGCTCTTGCAGAACTAGAATATGAAATTTATATCGCTCGAAAGAGAGAGTCCAAATCGTTGGAAGGTCAACAGAATTGCATGTCATAGTTTAACATTAAATTTAGATATGATGACTGAATGGAATTTAATAAACTTTTGTATTAAATTAAAGCGAATTAAATTCTGTATAATTAATTGTTTTCATATACAATGTGGTAGAAATGGTACTTGAGATATTGTGCTTTGAACATGAAAATATATCCCAAACCAAGAAAAAGTGCAATGTTGTTCAATATTGGACTTAAAGACACTATTATTAGACAAAATTACTAAGTAATATAGCAAAGATTTAATCTACTGAAATTTTCTATCTTTTTGATTTTACAGACCATATATATCTTTGTATATTCTTGGGTTAAGAGCGTNGCGTTTAAAGTTCGACAAAATTTTGAATTTTGGAACATCAAATGTTCGTCTGGGACAAGAATTAAATTTAGATATGATGATTGCATGGAATTTAATAAACTTGAGGATTAAATTAAAGCAAATTAAATTCTGCATAATTATTTGTTTTCATATACAATGTGGCACAAATGGTTCTTGAGATATTGTGCTTTGAACATGAAAATATTTCCCAGACCAATACAAAGTGAAATATAATTCAATATTGGACTCGAAGACACAATTATTATTCAAAAGTACTAAGTGATGGCAAAGATTCCATTTACTGAAATTTGCTATCTTTATGATTATGCAGATCGTAAATATCATTTTATATTCATGGGTTATGAGCATTTAAAGTTCGACAAATTTTGAATTTCATTGGAGTTTGCTATTCCTATGTTCGTCTAGGATTTTAGGACTCTATAGCAAATTTAATAGTTAGTATTTGCCGCCGTCCCTGCAATAGGCATAGGCTTAGACGGTTCCATAAAGCAATAAAGAACGATCGCAAAAATCGTAATGCGCGCTATGCTTTTAAGCAAGTCCGCGACACTTTTACGACAGCACTATCATAATAAATGATGAATAAATGTCAGGCAAGATGAAGATGGACGCGCAGAAAAAACTCACCACATGCGAGGATGCAAAAGTATACGCACATCTAACGAGCATCAATTTGCCTAAATCTTAATAAAACCTACAAAAGTACAAAAAAAAAAACGACCCTGTATGTCAAGAAACTATTTCTCATCGTTAGGCGAAATTTTAGATTATATTAATGTCAGCCAGCCATCTTGGCAATTCTACATTTTTTAACGACTTTTTATAGCTTTATTACGAGTGTTATAAAATGGGCAAAGTATTTCTGTCGCATGTGGGCGGGGCAAATACAACTACAAACCCCATCGAGCCTATCGAAAAATCATTAAAAATGTGTGTTTATTGTAATTGTATAATTTTATGACATCGTAAATTACAACTATTGCGAAATTAGTGCAAGTAATAAAAATAAATATTTATGCATTGCGTGTTGCCTACGTCCCTACGTCCCTACATCCCATTGATTTATATCCCATCCGGTAGCAATGCGCACGACTTTTGTCTCTCAGTGCGCGCGCGGTTTTTTTTTTGTTGTTGCATGTTTCACTCCTCTTCTTGTGTATTTTTTTCGTGGCTCGCGCCGAATGATTAATTGCAATTCTCTTATCGGCGTTTTACATTTGCCTGCTGTTGGGGGAAACTGGTATTGGAACGTCACATCGCATAAATACATTTTCTGTGGCGCCTCCACCAAATAAGCGGGAAAAAGAACAGGGGAGTCTTTGAAAATGAATTTCGCAAACAATTTTTCGGTGTGTCCTTCCGAGCGCGAAACATTTCTTCATTCGTGCGCGCAGGACGAGCGAATGGGAAATTTTAATTTTATGTCCAAAGACTTAAAATCGCAAAAAGCGCGGCAATAAATAACTGGCGCCTGAGACAAAAGCGCGCCACGATAAGAAAGAGCCGCGCGCTCGCCTGAAAAATAAGACCCAGCCGGAGGAAGCAGAGGGGTGGAAAGATGTGGAAAATTCATTTCGCAGTCAATTCATTAAGCAATACAAAGCGAGCCGAAAGACGTCAGGAAAAGTCGATGGTTGCTGATCGTTTGATATTGGCGCTCCCCCTGCCTCCCCCTGCCCGCTGCGGATGTGGCTGACGTCTTTGGGGAAAGCCTTCTAAGACTTTACTACCCTTCCGGCCTTGGCGATTTCGGCGATAAAAGCCAAACGGCTAATAAATATCATTTAATGAATTGTAAAACGAAAACAAATTGCCGAGCTGAAGAAAAAAAACTTTGCTCGACTTTCAACTTAAATTACTCCAAGTACATTTTTATTTCCCCCCATGCTTCAGCTATCATTCGATGGGGAATTTAATTGGCTTTCAATTAATGTTTGAGTTTTATATTTCAGCTGTATAACTGCTTCTGTAATTACCTAAAATGTACTCATGCATTCAGTTCTAAAGTTTCAAATAAGACATGGTTTAAACTCCAATATCTACTGAGTGTTGCACTAAAATTGCAAAATTTAAAATGCACCACATGCAGAATTTAACTAGCTTTAAAACTATGATATTGGGAATTTTTTCCTATCAAAAATGTAGAAGTTATGGTGAAAAATATATGAAATAACATTATTTTTTGTTGCAGGTAATTGAACAAAATGGAAAAGATCACAACTTGGTACGTTTTGATGGTCGCTTTGATATTTGTGGGGGCGGTTGGTGACGGCAGCGCTCTCATGACGGTGGAAGAGGCGGGAGAAAAATCAGATACATCAACGTCGCGCGTGCATGTGGGGCGCGCGCCGCCGCCTTTGATCGCATTAATAAACATTCGGCGTCTCGATGAAAAACGTACGTGCTGCCATCGCCGCCCCCGAGAGTCGGCACACGTGACGCGCCAAACTCCCGCATGCATATGAGCGGCTAGTCGAGCGGAAAAACAAGCGAAAACAGGCTGGATGGCAAGAGGAATTGAGATTCGAGATTTTTTTGTTTTTGCCGCCCCACGAAATTATATATATTCAAATATGTGTTGATGCCTAGATGAATATTTGCATTGGCACTAGTGCATGTATTGATGAAATTTCATACAAGTGTGGATTTATTTAATTTTTAATTTTTTTCTTTGGACACATTGTATATTAATGGTTACAATTTGGGGAAAAAATTGAATAATCCCGGTGTGGTTAACATTTGAGCTGGGCAGAGAGATTGTCGTAATCTGGGGGCCGAGTATATAAACATTTCTACTTAGCGAAGAGTAAGCGGGAGGCGGCTCGGAGGCGGCGGAGGCGGCGGGCTCAGAATTTTTCGGTGCGTTTTAATTCTGAGCGCGTTCGCGAGAGAGTTGCGACAAGAGTGCTGACCGTGCCGCTGCATACATTAACCGCCTCCGCTGCCGCCGCCGACGCTGCTGACGCACGCACCACACCAGCCGCTCCCCAAGAGCGCATCGCCCAAAGAGATAAAACATGCCGGCGTTTTGTTTACACCGGCTGCGCGTTTTTTTTGCGCTCAAACATGTTGCCGCCACCCGCCCCCCCACACACACGCCGCCCCCACCGCGGCTAATTTGGTGCGTGCGTGCGGTATGTAATTAGTTTGCGTTTGTGGCGATGATCGAAGATGCCGCAACACTCTGACAACCCGTCCACCGCCGCCTCCCTAACTGTCCACCGCCGGGGGCGGCGCGCGGCGAGTGGAGTGGGAGAGTTGGGTCCGCGCCGATGATGCCGCTGGCAGGCGAGAGGCTCGAAGCTGGAATGCCGATATTAAAATTCCTCCGATCGGCCCCTTTCAGTCGGCGGTGGCGGCGGCGACGCTCGGGGGTGGGCTTTGGTGTGGATTGCATTGCATCGCGCGCGGCGCCGATATCGAAAAGTAGAGCAAACGCCGACGGAGTGATATTGGCGTCAACGGCTGGCACCTCTCGCTAGATTTCCCAACCCCTCACGACAGGCACGCCGCCTCCGTGATGTGATGCCACCGTCGCCGCCGCCGAAGGTCTAAATGATTTTTAGTTTAGCGGCGGCGGCGGGCCGATATTGGAATTAATATTAGCACGTGCCAGGCCGACCTCCTTTACACGCCGGCATTTTCACCAGCCGCCCCCCGGCCCTCTTCTCCACCCCCCACCACCCTATTTGCTGTTGGTGGGCGTATGTCTATGATTAGTATGCGATGTTCAACTTTTACCTCCTCAGACGTTTAGCCTCTCCGAAATGGACATGGACAGGTACTACTAAATGTGAATATACCATGTGTCCAAAGGAAAGTTTTAATCGCAAAACTAAGCATTAAGAGCTTATCCATATATATTGTATACTAGCATAGATAGAATCTTGAGGTGTTTTGAAATTGTTTACATTGAACACACTGTATATAACAAATATAGCCCTCGCCACCCCCAAACACCATCACATGTGTGAATAGTAGCCGCGTATAACATGCCGTCGGTTTAGATATTTACCTCTCAATCAACGTCGATTGCAGACATTTCGACGTTATGGGGAGGCGGTGGGGTTAGGGGGCGGCGGTTGCCCGCCGCCTCCGGTCGTGGAAAACGCCGAAACCAGTGTAAATCTTCCCGTCAAACGCAAAACCCTTCGTCTATTAGACTCGCAACTCCTTCGCGCACTCCGCACACTATTCTCGCTTCCGCCGCCGCCGCCGCCACCGCCTTCAAGCGAAAACATGCCGCCCGCGTCCGCGCAACGGAAATTTAATAAAACAAGAAATGCGAGAAATACACGCGTACGTTTTATGACGTACACATGTCGCATGACGAGTAGAGCTCCCACCGCCCCCCACCGCCCCTACAGTCGACGGCTGGTCCCATGGCCTGTGAATCGCATGAAGGGTGCGGGAGTCAAACTGATTTCGTATAACAAATAATCCCAATTAGTTATAAGCGCGTTTAGGGCGGCGGCGGCATTAAGATTGAGTTTTGCCGCCCCCCGACGAAATTCAGTTTTGTTGCGAATTATTAATCGTTTGTTGAGCACGAGCGGGTGTTACCTCGACGGAAGCGGACCTGCTAGCATACCGTCCCTGCCACCCCCAATGCCGCCCCCGGGGGTGGAATGGCTGCCGGTGCTGGTGCAAAGTGCCCGGGAGGCATAGTTCTAGGAATAATTAGTTACGCATATTTCGTTGCATGGCAGGATCGCTGCTGGGGGCGGCGGCGGAGGCAGCGGCGGTGGTGGAAGTCACGCACTCGGTTTCTGCAACTATGTGCTGCGCATAGTTACACACTCACGGTGTAGTTGATAATATTTCGTCCTGCTGGAGCATTCCTGCAGTATCCTACACATTCCATGTGAATTCCACCCCCACCCTTAAAATTATCCTTGACGATGAAAATCATGAGTACACTCTTTTGTCACACCGTGCAAATGAAAAGTTAATCAACGTTAAGGGTAGTTTTTTTTCCCCTCCACGGGGGTGGGTTTAGTTTGGGGGTAGGAGTCAAGGGGGTGTCGGTGATAAAGTTACCAGTTATCTAAGGCGTTAAGTGCTTAACGTCGTCTGAATAGCGGCGCGCTAATGTTCGTTTCCACCCCCTCCTCCCTTCCCGCCGACGTGGCTATTGTATTTCGAGGAGCAGTGTCAAGCTGCCGCCTCCGCGTGCCGCCGCCTCCCACCGCTCTCTCATCGCATCTCTGCTTCGAGTGTAAATCAAGACAAATTACCGTTTTCATACGAAAAGAGAGATGTTGAACCGATGCCAAAATCTTCGACGCTCGCGGGGTTAAATCCCTCGCTTCTGCCGCCCCCCACGCTCCTGCCGCCCCTTCGCACGTTGAAGATTGAGGATTGATAGACGTTTCGCGTTTGAATGTGATGTGCGATGTGCTTAATGAATACGGAGCGCAAAGCTCGATTTGTATCATCGACACACTGAAGGAGAATGGAGGCCCCGGAGGCGGCAGGATGATGAAGGGTTGTCGTTGGCGGCGGCGGGCGGTTGTAAAAAGGTTCGCAGCGGCAGTCGATCAGAAGCGATGCGTGCGTGGCTGGCGTACTGCCGCGTCTGGCACCGGCGGCAAGTGGCGGAAAGGGGTGTGGTCGCCGCCGCCAGTCGCCGCCGCCATCCTCCCCTCGGGGGCCTTCAAAAACAGATACCGATTGAATCAATTAAAATTTACGCGTCATAAATTTTAGCACGTTTTGCACTCGCGCTCACATCGTTGACGGCCTACTTTGCACGCTCATACCTCACACATCCTTCGGGGTAAGCACATGAAATTTTCAGGGATGGAACACCAACTATCGAAGAATCACATTGAATTAATATTCACGATTCATTATTAATGCTTTATCTTTATAATTAATAAATATTATTTGAAATACTTTATTTTTCTTGTCTAAATAAAAGTAGCATCACACTTTGCACCCTCGTAACTTTCACATCCTTCGGGGTAATCACTTCAAATTTACAGGGATGAAACACGGACTATTGAGAAATCATATTATATTTAAAAATACGATTAATTTGCAATGCTATATATTTTAATAAATACATATGATTTCAAAGACATTTTTTTATGACAACATAATAGAAATATCACATCACTTTGCACCCTCGTAACTTTCACATCCTTCGGGCTAATCACTTCAAATTTTTAGGGATGAAAAATGAACTATCTGTGTATCATAATATATTAATAAACATAATTAAGAAGCAATGATATATATTTTAATAAATAAATATTATTTGAAAAACTTTATTTTTAAGACAACAAAAAAATTGTATCACATTTTACACCCTAATAACTTTCACATCCTTTGGGGTAATCACTTCAAATTTTCAGGGATGAAACACGGACTATTGAATAATCATATTATATTTAAAAACACGATTAATTAAGAATGCTATATATTTTAATAAATAAATATTATTTGAAAGATATTTTTTATGACTACATAATAGAAATAGCACTTCACTATGCACCCTCGTAACTTTCACATCCTTCGGGGTAATCACTTCAAATTTTCAGGGATGAAATACGAACTATTGAACAATCATATTATATTTAAAAACACAATTAATTAGCAATGCTATATATTT
>JARJDQ010010096.1:0-21605 GCA_030264215.1 Geostiba sp. GC000077 | reverse complement strand
TTCATTTCGAAACTAGTTGCTTAATGAATTCATTAAGATACTCCATCATTAAACTGGAACTTTACGCATTGTATGCGGTGTCTTAATGACCAATTTTACGGGTCATCGTAGAAAAAATCCTTTAAAGTGTTCACGAAAATCAAAATTTGAACACGTGATAACCGGGCATCCTATGACATTAATTTGTGTGTGTATTGTGCATTCGCATACAAGGTATATATTTCCATTCACCTTTGCTTTGTAAGAACAGAAGACATTGCCCAAAACAATTACAATCGAAATTAGTAACGTGGTAGTACATACCTGCATTTCACCTGTGGTGAAGACAAACAGAAGACAGGAAGGAGGGAGGACCCTTCTTACAATCGCTTCCTGTCTTGCTCACGGAAAGGAAAGATAAAATCGTGCACGCGAACACCGCCATGCCGCGCCGTTGTCTGCCGAGCTCGAATTAATATTTAAATTCTTTGTATGCCCGCTATTAATTTCTTGGCCGCAGGAAACCACCACAAGGTTACCAGATTACCGAGTGCTCAAAACCCAAGGTGTCGGAGAAAATGAAATTAATCACAAGCAGTGGTGAAATTTTACTACATGTGTAAGTTTTTTGTTACCAGGAGAAGAAGGTCAAAGAATCTGACGTGTCGTAGGAAAGTTATGAATGAAATTCCCAAGAAGAATTTCAAAGAATTTGTTTGTCGGAAGTTTTAGGTTCATTTATTAGCATTATAGTGAATGCGTTTGACACTATGACCGATTAAGAAAGTATTTCGTTTATTTCGTGGAAATTACTTGTTCACCAATAAATGTCTTTAAAAAAAGTTGGACATGTATGTTGCGATAAAGATGTGAGAAATGCCTTAAATTGGTTGTACGTATTAATTATGGAAACTAGAAATTGCATGAAATTCTTTAAAGACGTGTGCATTCTGGGGAAAGTTGCCGGGTGCCGGGCACATGCCATCATCTTTCTTAAACTTGCATGACCACATGCGAAATGTGAGCGACGCTCACACACGACTCAAGATAAGTCTTTAATTTTGTGCATTTTTCTGCGTGCACAAAAAGGTCGTTTCGTGTTCGTGTCGTTCGTCTTCCTTCCTGCCACTAAACAACTCCACACCGCAATATTTCTGCAAACATACGTTGCTTCTTGAAATTAGGTCAGTGCCCATGCTATTCGTTACATGTTCTGGTATGCACACGCATTTATTTTTGAAAGGGTACAGAGTGTGTACAGTACTAGGTAAAAATCTACATTGTGAGATAATAATTTATCAGCATTATATCTGAGTGAGGGAGAGAGCATCAGTGAGCTGAAAGGAAATCACCTGTTTGATGCCGAGTTTCAGCGAGATGAGCTCTGGAATTCGGAGTTCGGTATGCCGACGACTGATGCCTGGACAACAATAGGTCGGCGCGAGAATCGAGAGAGTCAGTCAGAGAGGAAAATCAATGCTTGCCATTACGCACAATTGTGATGGTGCGGCGATGAACAACCGGAAGTTTAAACGGTCAATCCTTGGACAATGAGTGCTGGCCGACATAGAAATCAAATCAGTTGGGTGCCCCCAGGTTCCCACTGAACGCTGAACTTTCCGAAGTTTTATTGTGCTATAACTTATACAAGGTGTGCTAAAAATGGCGGAAGAAGTACACGTGGCGCTTTTCTTTGAATAATTCTTAGTTGAAAATCTTAATATAAAAATGTTGTAACCCTTTTCATGTGACCATCACACGAGATCATCAAAGTTGCGATTTTTATGTTACAATAATGCATATTAACAAAATTGTTTATTGTTCCACAGTAGCTGTTATAAAAATCAAACATAACTGCTAATTCAGTATTCTCTTAAATAACAAATAATAAAATATTAAATTGTAACCTAAAAATTGCAACTTTGATGACCTCGTGTGACCAAACGAACATTTTTGTATTAAGATTTTCAACTCAGATTTCGCCATTTTAGCACACCCCGTATTATACACTTATAGCATCAGCAACAGGTAGAAACTTTTATCTATATTGTATACTTTAAACGTTGTTTTCATTCAATCTGAGTACAGAACAAGAATTTAAAATGTTACACTTCGTAATACGTCAGAGGTTGGTCAGAGTAAGATAAGAAGGCGGAAATGCAAACCAACTTTTCGCTAATAATGCATTAGAAAACTGATACCACTGTAGTTAAGTGAGATATTAAAATATTAAAATTACATATTAAGATTGAGATATACATATTATGCACAAATCGTCATGAATGACTCTTGATTATTGATAATTGGAATTACCAAGATGCTCATTCATGTATCATGTTCTAAAAACTAAAATGTTGGCATCAGAGGTTGGGTTTTTTGAAATTATCACATGACCTCGAGTTGTCGAGATGAATTTCAGAACAGAAAAGACTGGCTTCAAAATACAAATACGAAACACGGGGAAAATGGTAAAAAAGCACAAATTCCCTAAGCTCCAAAGAAACAACCATAAAACTTCCCAGCTCAAAATCACTCACAGTCACAATCGGTGACATCATCCCAACTCCGAACCATCCAAACTTGAAACCTGCATCTTTTCCGCCTGATTAACTCCATGTTGACGTAGCACTCCAGTTTCTCCAGGAGAGGTCAAGACAGCTAGACAGGTCTCATTTTTATTCTAATCTAAAGGTCTAAAGTTAAGAACAGGCGCAGACCCGCAGAGGCGTCTCAAGTCAAGTCTCAAATGTTGAAAATCAGAAAATCTTCCCGTCGAATCCCCAGAGTCGGAATGTGCTGGCCTCTTTTGTTCGTATTCAACATGCAAAAGAACCCTAGACCCTAGCTCATCACCCCTGCCATTAAGTCCATGGAGTCAGCATTGCATACGTCTCCCCCGACTCCTCGAAAAACAGGTGAATGCTACCTGGCCACCAGCGCCGTCGATGGTATTGGTGTGCCTGGTGGCTGGTGCCTGGGCCTCTCTTCGCAGGTGCCTGTGTTGGTGTGCCCACACCATCGCGTCGCCGGAGCGCCGGAGCCAGTCCTACCAACTAGCGCCAAAGCTGTGGCCAAAGTCGCGCCAAGTTGGCTTGCTTAAGCCACTGCTTAGCTAGTCTGCGAGCGGCGTTCACCAAAGTATCGCCGAATTGCGCACCTCTCTCACCGCTCGAATCGCAGCGAACAACTGACTATTGGAAGTTGGCATAAACATTTTTGAAATCGTTGTGTGTTCTTGTGACTTTTATGGATTTTTAATTGGGATTAATTTCGCGAATTATGTAAGTAACTACTAATGAATTCACTTTATAACCATTGAGCTAATCATCATTGAAATAGTGCTGAATTATTGGACGTTTGTATGACTTAGCTCCACGGGCATGAGTAACACAACAAACTTGTTTTAAAATTATCGATCGCCTCATTAATTGTTAAATATTTCAATACTTATTTCAACCACGTTCAATGTTCACTTTTAACGATCATTCTTGGTATAATTTTTATGATTGAACTTCCGATGGTGATTAAATTCTCATTCACTTAGAGCTTAGAGCTTAGACATGGTCAAAACTAAATATTCAACGTATCGTATGAACTTCACAATTTCATCACTAAATACTTTACGTTATTTTATTCGCAGGTGAGTGATCTTTGGACAATTTCGTCATCAGCCATTCATTTATATTACTTTCGACGTGACCGGACTTCAGATCGCGTCATTCGCGACGACTTTTTATTATTTAGTGGATGAGTGTGAACAATATAGGTAATCAGTTCTGTGCGAGCGGGAACTAATGACAAATGTCTGCTGTGTTCGTGGAGAGTTAATCATACGGAATCAAATCTTCAGAGATTAATACAATCTAAAAGGTAAGCAATTAATAGCATAATAAAAGTTATTCATCATATGACCTGTCTTGATGCATGATATTGTTGTTTTTCAATTTTTTTTCGTCTGACAATGACGTCATCACAAACTTAAGGTGAAGAAGGAGTGCCTATACGTCTACCTCTATAATTTTCGAATCTGCATTCTGCATTCTTGAGTCTTCATTCCCGATGATCAAAAATTCTCAGAAATCAACTCCAATATGTTTTGAAATTCAGACATTCAGAATGATGAGTCAAGAAAGGAATGGAATTTTACTCTTTGACTTTTATTTTTAAGCTTTCAAAGTCTGCATCAGAAGCAAACTATAAATTTATTTCACATTCAATTAAATAGAATCAAAATCCTACATAATCGCAGCCTTTCAATTTCGTTGTTTAGAAAATATTATGATTTTTGAAATTGTAACGATTTGTGCTCACGTTTGTGACTTTGTGCAAGTTTCTTCCATTTCTACCTGAAAATTAATAACAGGTTATGAGCAGTAATGTCTAACCCTAACGACAGCACGCAATGTTACAAAATTCTTCACGGAGTGCAGAAACGACCGGCGGCGGTGTGATTCCAGTGAATTCTGCCCTAATAGCGCATTCTTGGAAGGACCTACTGTGGGTGGGAAAGTTTCAAATAAAAACATAATACAATGGCCGATAATTTCACACAACAGCTACAAGTATGTTGTATGTATACTTACAACAATAACAACAATATGCTAAATTACAAGGAGGGATATAGGAGTAAAAATGTGTAAGCTCTTCTCGAAACAAGTAATTATAAATTTTAGGCGTAATATGGTTAATCTATGTCTAAGCAAAAAATTCAATTATGTTTCGTTTAATTGCGTTTGTTGTATTTTTGTCCAAGACTACTATTTCATTGTATACTCTTCGGAATTGTAATACCATACAATACTCACTCTTGGAAGACAGAATGTGTATAAATTCGCGGATTAAATTTAGCGCTATTATAGGGCTAAATCTGAACCGAAAAGTCTTCGTTTGGCCGTGAGAAGTCCAGCAATACCGCATTACAAATTCCGATATTATAAATCTTATATTTTGTAATTGCTATGGAAACAGATTTATTTCAACTCTGAGAAGGTGACAACTCACATAAATAGGTTAAATGCTTTGCTGAATTAGCTATTGAATTATAAAAGTTGAAGATTGGAGTACATATCAGCATATTCTATGGTGGTAGACATTTAAAAAATTATGCACAATATCACAAAATGTCCGATAAATTAATTCAAATTATTTTATTATTTTAAAATACTCTCAAACCATGGTAGCCATAAATTATCTAAGTTTAAATGAAACATTGCCAAATTCACATTTTATTAAATAAATCCTTCTGAAACAATTTAAAGCTGCAACATTTTTGTATGCATCTTAAAAAAAAAATTTATTGCAATTATCAGTCACTTTTATTTAAAGCAAATAAAATATGTTCATATACATAGTTATCTTTGAAACGTTGAGCTCTTGGAGAGCCAAAACAAAGACTCTCAGAACATTTTTGAATTAAACTTTTCGTTTGATATTTAACTCTATTATAAAAGCGTTATGTAAATTTGATCCGCGAACTTATACACACCCTGTATAATTTAGTCGAGATGTAAATCCTTAGCAAAGGTGCTACACCTTAGCTAAAGCTTTTGTCTTGCTCTATTAAATGTGGCGAGATTTTGTTGCCAAAGTCTACACTATAAAAATTGTAGAAATATGCCTCAGTCGCTTTCTTTGCGAATGTCGTTCAAAACTTGACTTCGAGATGTCGCTCGTAAAATTGCAATTTTCATGTTTATTTATGAAGTTAAATTAGTTTTTCTATACGACCACTCTTAAACCCTGTGGTGTATGCCCGGTATGCCCTATTAGAAAGTGTTACTTGATGACCGATTGATATTTCAACATTTGACATAGATTTGACCTCTATTTGTCTACTTTCTAGGGTGTAGGAAAGTTTGGAAATTTTCTGAACACGTTTGCCCTGTATCAATGATAACTTTACTACATTAACACCAACTTAATCTCTAGGTCACACGGAAATTTTTCAATAATCTTTAAGAACAGGAGAATTATTAATGGATTTAAAGTTCACCAATCCGAGAAGCCGAAGAAGCAAATGAACCTATTCCAAGTTTCATCAAGATCATTATTGGCTTTCTATGAAAAATGATTCTATTTCTATTTCCTTGAGTTCCTCCTTGGCCAGTTTCAGAGAGTGCAACCCCTGTATCTAATTCTTGTTGATGCCGAGAGAGGCGTTTAAGAAATGCTCCTTTTCTCAAATTCAGTGATTTTCCAATTAATTAGCATAAGATGTTTGTTTGGGTAGCTTACAATGCATTGGATATTGGAGCAGTGTTTATAAAGAAATCTATGAATAGGCAGCCTTTCTGGCGCGAATTAGAAGGGTGTTTATAAAAACCGCACGCCGTACTGCATTGAGATTTATGCACAGCTTGTAATACCCACACTTTGTACAAACGTAAACATAATTAAACGAAAACGGTTCAAATACGCGCATGCCCGCCTTAACCACAAGACAATCAATTATGCTCTCCTATAAAATATTGATTTGTACAATCACCAATGCTCGCCAACCGGTCGCGAACAATGTTATCTCCGTAATCATGACGGCCGGCTTTGATTTGATTAACTCTTGCACATGCGAGAATTTTAAACTTTATATTATTTCCAACAACAATGCCGCCTGGGCGCTGGTGCGCTGCGACCGTGTGCTTCTGTTCCCCCGGACCCCAGTTGGTCCGTTAGCGCATTACGTCTGCGGCTGCGGCTGCGATTGAAAGTAAAACTTTCAAACGGGCGAGGAGCGAACGGTATCTAATTGGAATGCATTCGACTGCATTCAACGACCGAGACTTGATATCTGTGCAATGTGCGCAGAGAGACAAACCGTTGGATATGCGTTCGGCTTCTGTTTCGTTCGGACAATTTCTCAGGCAGCGGCAGAGAGATGCAAAAGGTGCAACAACTGCATGCGAACACGTAATTCGCGCGTCGAGAACGCAGACGGCGTACACACGATATCCACTCGATCGACGAGGCTTTCCTTGCATAAGAACTGTGTTGGCACACAGCCTTGAGAATTAATACGAGTGAAGTGAATAAAACGGTGAATTAATAATAATAAACGTCTGAGCGTTCTTAGGGTGTAATGAATTGCACGAGACACCGTTTGAAGTATAGTGTACTGACTATTGAGTCAAGAAAAAAAAAAGCAGTTGCTGGACATTGCATGAAATTTTATATGATGCAAGAAGTATTAATGTGGATAATAAAATTGAACATTCGTTTTTAAATAAAATAAAATAAACACAATATTAACAACAATATTCTTTCATGGTGGCGGCTCTATGAACATCATTAAGGTGGTTGTCTAGTTATGTACCACGTCCATAGGACGTGTTTCTTACAGAAACTTGCAGGCTCAGGAAAAAGAGGGGCTTCTATAGATGGTGAACAGGAACAAAAACCTTAATATGGACGACATTTTTAAACATTTTTAATTGGAATTAGCAAGGTTTTTAACGGCTTTTTAAATCCCGTAAAAATGATTAAAGTTAGAATTATTTTAATTCTGATGACTCGTAGCGTACTTTCTCCATTAGGAGTCATAGCAATGAGTCTCGATTCTCAAAAACATATAAAATAAATAACTCGAAGAATAATTATTTTTAAAGATGTACCATCTACACCAAAAAGTCTAAGAATATTTACACTATTGATTTAATAGGTTTTGAAATTTAAATTATTATATCTTAATTACAAAACTTTACGAAAACAAATTAACAGGTAATTTCCAATATCCCTTAATTAATTAATGTTTGGGATACAGTAGGAATTTCTGGAATTTCGAGATTAGACAATAGCCTTAATTTGCTGTTCTACACCGATATTTGGCACGCGATGAAAATTTTGAAAAATTCTAAGTTTATTCAAGTGACCTTATGAGAAAGTTAAGATTTTAACATTGTATACATCTAAAATCTACTGTTGGCATTTTACATTTGAGATTCTCAACATAGAAGATGCACAGTTCAGATTTTATACTTCACCTCTTCGTTAGCCTCTTCGTGTACATTCTACTAAGGGCAATGCTGTGATCCGTGATGCAGTGCCGTTTTTTTGGTTCTGGTTTCTTGAATCGCGCGGTGCGTCGTGCCGTTCATTAACGACATTAACAATTCACACTTTTGCAAACTCTTGTGGAGAGACTCCCATCATCATCATCGAAAAGCACGTCGCGCGTCGTCAAACAATCGTAAATTACGATGAGCCTTTTTCGGCGCAAACATCTCAGCGGATTGCACGCATCACCATTCTTCAAACAAGACTTAATAACGAAAACAAATTGTTATTGACTTTGCGAATTTCTCCTGCGATAATGCATTTTCACATTTTCGTAGAAACTTCGTCTTCATCATATAGGTTCCACAACGGTTCCACTCAATCTCGAAGTTAAATCCAACACAATTCATGCTGTGAAGAGAGATTACAATGTGTATAATGAATAATAACGCATTCCCAATCGGTAATCATTTTATGTATACTTGCGTGGAAAGGGACATTATTTATTGCTGTAAAGCGGTGCAAAGTAAATTTACTTTTCCTCAATTTTTTGTTATTATAAGTAGACAGCAAATCAAAGCAATTATTATACACTTATTGTACTCATATAAGTCATATAGAATGTTTAACAACAAATCACGAAATTTTGTTGAGCCATTGATTGAATGGATGTTAATCGATTAAAAATTCGATTTTAATTGCTTATTAATGACATAATCAACACTGGACTAAAAATGTTGGTATTTTTAAATTTCTTCTATAGGAAGTGAAAGAGTTGCGTGATTAATTTTCATCATTTCTTGCGTTTTTTTTGTGCCATAATAATTGTTATGTGCAAATAGTGAGCATTAACACAACACATTTCTTATTCTTATGATTTAGTTCCGATTGGAAAGTAAATTAATTCTCAGTTAAAAATATGAACCAGAACACCTGTTTGAACGTGATTTTTGCGTGTTAAGTATGACAAAGTAAATTCTACAATTCTGCAATTGTAACAAATAATAAATCGTAAAAATGCTTTTTATTTTATTCGCGCCTTAGTGGAGCGCAATGTGCAATTTATATAATTTAATGCAAGGCTGTTGATTTACGATATTACGCAATAATTATTTACATAGATTTTTCAATTTGCTACTCTCATAGGTAGTGAATTCTAAAGGCCAGGTTATAATTCGTAGCAACGCAGTAGGCAACGCACAACGTTACGCCTAATTCTGTAAAATGTCACGTTCATATGACAACGATAACGATAACTGAAATAATTAATAACTCGTAGTGTACCAATTTCACTAAAAAAAAAACTAAAAATATTTTCATTAAATATTTTAATAGGTTTTAATCAAAATCAATGCTTCGTTTTTATTGCTACCATACCATGGCTACCATTTTCTTGGTTACCAAAATAATTACCACTTCTTATTCCTATTTTTATTTTTACAGCCAGCATAATCAAAACTTTACGTTCTGCGTTGCAACGAACGAACTATAACCAGGCCTTACCATACAAACATACACAGTGGGTGTTTCTAGTTTCCAGTATTTCAAGTATTTGAGCAATTTGATATTAATACAAATTTATAAGTTATCCACACCGGTTTTCTTAGCGCTAAGGCGACTTTGAGTGATTTGACTTCATGTCGATCTACATTTGCACAGAGTTTTGAGTTTCACTGAATGGAGATTGGGAGATTGCGTTGGCTTGCATTTCTGATTCAGAATAATTACGATATTAAGCATTAAGCTAGTATTCGGGTGTGAGATCAGTAAATTACAAGACATGCTGGTGTTGCACATTCAAACAGTCGTTAAATTAGGAAATATGAGCGAGGCAAAAGAAGCAACGCATGAGAGCTCAACAAATGATCCGCACGCAACGTAATCAGATAGAACTTACAATCATACGAAGGAGCGAAGTGGAATTATTTTAGATTTTTTATGCTTAGAAAATCTGGCGATCTCAAATGTATATGGGATTAATGCAAACGAAATGATTCGAGATATGTTTTGAAAGCGCTTCATGCTCAGAAAATTGTGAAACTCTTTGTAATGTATAATATGAGCTTTTGGTCTGATCACGATTATCAGTGTTAATACCATTATTAAATTTTAATCAGCTTAGAAAGAAAGATTTATTATACTGGAATGTGCAACAGGAATAGTTTTGAGATTAAAGAACATAACTTTTGCTTAAATTTAAAATAACGTGGAAACGCTGAAGTTTCAGTTTCCGACAAAACTTGCTGCTACGAACGCAACTTAACAAGTCATTTCATTATTTTACTTTTACCAATGCTAATTGATGCCAAAGAACGGACGCGGCGTAATTGAAAGCGTCGTATTGTAAAATTCACCAACAAAACAAATTGGTAGGAAATTGTTTTAAGCAAAATCTCCTCCAAGCTATCGCTTTTTGTATTTTGCTTTGTTGCAAATTAACGGCAGCATTAAACACAAAGTGAATGTATGTTTCTTACATCGCACCGCTTATAAGGTATATAATTTCGCTTGGTTCCATTTCACATCTCATGTTCATCTTCTGGCTTCTTGGGTTTAGCTTATGTCGATGAAACGTCCCATTTGTTACATTTGAATTCGCGCCATGTGGCGACTGGCGATACACACAAGTCAATGAAATCAGTTCGATTCAGTTTTCTTGAAATTGGCCGCGGTGGTTACCGAAAAGTCTTCGAATTAATGTAAATTGAGATTGTTCACCAGCTGGGCGAGCGCTAACCCATTAACCCGATTGGGCTCGTCAGACGGATTCGAATTTGAATTCAAATTCGAACACGGATTTATGCGCTCGTTTAAATTTAAAAAATTGCTCGAAGAGGCTGGAATAGCGGCAATTGATTAGAATTCGTGTGGCTGAGATCAATACGTCGTTTGCCTCCTTGTTTCGATTTCGGCTGCGTTCACTACGTTTCGATGAAAGTCAATGCCAAATCTGACCCATCTAATTAAAGTCGATTTTATTAGCATATAAAATGTATATTAATAATTTTAGTAATATTACTACTAGTCATTTCTAGCGAGAAGTCATTATAAGCCTACGAGGAATCGTTTAATGTGATTTTTGATGCCAACGTTAAAAATAGGCTTGGAATAGTTTATGCAATATCAATTGACAATATTTTATGAAATAAATCTTGCACAATGTACATCACCATAAAATGTTCCTATGTTATGTATTGTTTAATAATCCACCTAACGTAATGTGTTCGTGTTTGTAGGAAGTATTCCTAGCATAAAATATGCGTGTTTTATGCAAACAATTAGTTCCCAAGCCGGTTTTATGTTAACTCAACAACCGCCAACCGGATGTTTATTATCTATCTACTTCACTGCGCCATAGATTTTTGGATGAATAAATTAATGGTGCATCTCTCGATGGTTTCCAAACAAAAAGCATCTAAAAAACAATTTAATTGCTGAGAATTGTCGAGTTCAACTAATGAAGCTTTTTCAATCTTTAAGCAAAAATTAAGCGAAGATTCCTACACTTTTGCTTTTATTATTTGCACAGTGTATACGGTGTGCATTTTGTGGTTGGGACAGTTTTACAATTCAAATTCGCGCCTCGCGTCTCTGAATTGTGTGTCAAAGTATGGAGGATTGCAAAAAGGAAACAAATCACTATAGTTAGCACTGCGTTTGGCAATGGCGACGTGCATGAACTATGAATCAGACTTGAATGCTGGTCGAGTCTCGAACTCTCGACTCTCTTAGAAATATCTTTGGCTTGGCGGCCTCACCGATGGCGCAGCCGTTTCCAAGGAGTGCCTATTTTTTGGCGTTGGTTATTAGTCACGCGCCACAAGATTCAAAGCAAGGACGTTGATTTTAATGGAATTTCCTTAATATTCTATCGTTCACTAAACACGCAGATACACTATAGGCGTCAGCGCCACTCACACAACTTCTTAACGAGTTGTGTTTTTATCGCCTACCGTTTCGTGATTTATGAACGAGGAGAAAAGTGAAGGAATTATTGAAACAGAAACAACTGTTATTCGGACACAGGATACAGAACAGAACGTTGGGGAAAGTTGCATAAATCGTACCCCCTTAGAGAACATAGGTAGAAATTGAAATATAACGACAATCGTCTATCTGACCAAGAATTTAATGGAAGCAAAATAAAAATATCTTCCGAATTAATAATTTTTTTAAAATAAAATTGATAATTAATACTAAAAAATTGCATATTTTCTTGCTTTACGTTTTTTCATTTAATGGTAGGATTTAAGCAACAAGTAGTAAAATCGTTGAAAATGACACATGAATACATTTAAAAAAATCGACCGTTGTTAAAAAAGATGTAGTTTTGCATGACAATGCAGTGTTGCCATGCAAAATTCGTTTTCCAAGGTTCCCATTTTTTTCAATGAAAATGATTTATCAGCAATTCACCACAGACATCAACGATTAAATGGTAGGAATGACCAATTACGCATCTTTCCCCTTTCTTGGACTTAAATCTCTTAATTGCATCCAATCTTTAATTGCGACAATTGCGCTATGCATTTAAATCATTTTGACGGATTAAACTTGAATGTAAGTATACCTATCTTGTTTTAAGCAAGTTTAGTGAGATGTGTCGCTGCTTACATAGATATGCCCATATATGAATAGAAAGTCAATTATTTTCACTTTACACATCATTTGAAATTTTCCGAGCCACCTTGAAGGACGCACAGACCGCAAGTACTGACTACTTACATTCCAATTGAAAGAACTAACAATTGATCTGTCTGTCGGACATCCACCCGAGTCGGATTGTTGAGCGCGTTCACTTTCTTTCAACTGAAAGCTGTCGTAAAGCCCGTCGCCGTTCATAACGGGTGTAAATTGTTGTGATTGACGCAAAGTTTCACACTTAGCGAGTTAGCAAATTACAAGCATTGCGATGCATACAAACTTCCTTATTTATATGAGAGAAACAGTCACGATAATGCTGACGAAGCACGAGCTCATTTTTTAAAGAGATCAAACAATCGCTGAAGTGTAGAGGCACTAGCTATACACATTGCTTTTTCTACGACCACCTAATAGTGTAGTTTATGGCATGAGTTGCTCTGCAGTCGTAGCACATTTTCTGTTCACTCTATTGCCTCTAACGAACCATAATATTACCTCTCTTCGGATGGTGTTAGTAAGATGTAACCAGGCACTATTTGTAATATGTATGGTTGTACTGCAGTCCTCCAAGCTTCAGCAGCTGTACTGCAACATTTTTTTACCCATATTTTTTTATTTTTCGATTAATTCCAAATTGTCTCTGCAATTTCACTTTAAAGTTGAAACCCAATGACGTCACATTTGCGAATGTGTTGTATCTATGTGAGCGTTGATTACACACAGACGCGACGCATTCACAAAAGTGACGTATATGGGTTAGCGATTTTAAACTGAAATTGTGAAGACAAATTGGGTCTAATCGAAACATTTAAAAAAATGAGCATAGTATTTTAAAATCGTCTTTGAATATCTGCAATTAAATTCAATTAATTACACCTTAGGAATATACCCCATTGTTGAACTGAAGTTAAAATTAAATGTGTAAAGTGTTGCATAGTGTAGGACGTTTACTTGTTAAGGTTTCGGTTACACATCGAGTCTATGAGTGAAAAAGTAACCCTGTAGAATATCCTGAATGCATTTGTATAAACACTATTGACTGGGTGTCTATAATGGCGTAGTTTTAATAGCATCATTGCTAGACAACATTTTTCTGGGAGTGCCTTCGACCACAGCCTCTTGGATTGCCGGTGCAATGCGGCATTCTCAATGAAGCCGTTTGCGCATAGAAAGTCGATTGCGACGTCGTCGTCGACGCCAGCCGCTTCTTGTGTCGCCCAGCCAGTGGTATGCTAAAAATGTCACCGACACACGACGCACACGCATTTACTTATTCTTTTGCTCTCACGCAATAATCATACATGCTTTGTATAATAATGACTGTATTTATTGCCCTTTAGCTCGATGTTATGTGCCACTACAATAAAATACAGCAGTAAGGTTTGGTTAGGTTAGGTTAGGTTGAAACATAAACCTATCTAAGCAAGAAAATGCTCGATTCATTGATTTAAACATTCAGATATTAAAATCTTATGTGTTGTTGTGTTGTTGAAGTCATCACAATACAAAGATTATTTTAAGTTTACAACTTTTACAATTTTGCCTTTGGGGTACACGTGTATAACTAAATATAGTCACGATGTAAATGCTTATTCATGAATGCAAACAGTGAGTAACAATTTTAATTTGGTTGGGATAGGTTTGAAAGTATACAAGTACGTAGTATACGCATTTTCCTTGTAGACGCTTATAAAGTAGTAAATTGAAAATAAATTAAATAAATCGGATTCTAGGTGCACGTAAGGCGTATTAATTGTAATTCTAATACAATTTAAATGCGCTTGTAAGTACGAACATTTTAGAATAATTCAAGTAATTTGTATTGCCTAGCATGGCAATAATGATACGCGTTCGAAACCGACCATTATAGGTGGTATGAATGAAGTTTTAATTTGAAAATAAGTGAGGTTATTGCAGCAGTTTCGGAGAGGAAGTGAAGAGCATAATAAAATGCTTTCTCAAGAAGCTCAAGGTTTTATATCAAACCAGAAGAAGTAACAATTTACACGTCACATGCATACAAAGTAAATAACTTTACGCAAAATTAATCAATTTAATTGAACTGTCAATGATACCGGAAGAAAGCTAAACTTAAACTTTTTCTTCTTTGTTATAGTGCCATATGGTTCATTAACTTAAACAACAAATAATCAAGCACACAAGGATAGTGCCGATATTAACTTGGCTTTGTGAATAAGTCATCATATGTTGTGTTTTACTCTGTTGTTAATGCTTAAACACAATAAAATGATTTTTATGTGTGCTTGATCACCAGGAAGCCCATTTTCAGTCCTGTGTACACACGAAGTCGGTGTGAAGATCATTTTCTAGGATCCCAGCATGTGGATAAGTTTCCGCAAATCTGGTTGTTCTTGAAAGCTGAATCAGATGATTTTAAGCACGAAACGAACTTGAGACTGCAATGTGAGCATCAGCATCATGTTTCATTTGCTACATACTCCAACCTTGATTAGCACAATTTTTCGTTTATAAATCAGAATAATTTTACAAGCAACTGGTGGAAATCAACTTTAAATTTGGTGAATTAAATTCTAATGTTGAATAAATTGCCGAAGAGTTGCAAATTGAGAATAAATGCTATAATATAGTAACCTTAGAGTTAACCTTAATAGTTGAATGTGCTGAGCATTAAAGTTAAGAAAAAAATTGTTTTGCTGTATGTATTCATCAATATTCATAACGCATAGACGAACTGTTGTCTGTTTCGCTTGTGGTCGATCGCGGCTGAGATCCTGTGGAAAGAAGTGCGATGGTAAATTATGCAAGGTGCGTCTTCTAATATTTATGATCAGCTCACTTTGGCTCGTGTTCGTCGCGAACCTCCATCGGCATTCCAACGAAAAGGTTGATCATACAATTTGCCCAATCAGGCAAAAGAATGTCAATGTGCCGATGGCGTCGATGATCTGCAAAATTAATTTTAAGTATATGTAACATAGGTTTCTTTAATTAATTATAGAGTGAAATAAAACAAAAATGCTTAAAATTTCCATGATAGCCATAATATTTAACATCCACGCGTCTTAATTATCCTTCCTAACTAAATTAACAAATATGACGTTTATTACGCTAATTATAACGTTTGCTTTGCCTCCTAATTCGCGCGTCAGTCATTTATCATTGCTGGTGTTCATAATAATATGCATCTTTACAACCTTACAAGACTCTGGTCTTAAGTATAAAATCTAAATAGATATAACTACCAAATACTTACTTACGTACTCTAAATGGAATTTTATTAGTGTGATTGAACTAACACCGCCAATTAACTAATCGCAAGCCAAAACCCAATCTCAAATGGATCAAGGTTTTCTCACTTGTGAGTGTTGTGACTAGAATTTCATTCTATGTTGAGAGAAGTAAATGGACTCGTGACTTATACACTTATACACGGTTTGTGGCGGTGTCTCTGAATGTCTTCGACTTTATAAGTTAACATTGCGCGAGTAATATTTACAATTCCGCTAGGTTGTAGCTGTAGATAATAAAAATGTATAATATAGATTTTATTAGTCATAAGCGAAAAGCGGTACAATTCTTCACTCCTAGAGTCGTAGTGTCGTAGATATAATGTTGTAGTTGTAGAGGCAATATTGCCAAATGCTGCTATTTCTTGATACTTTCGCAATGCAAGAACTGAGAATAATTGCGAACAATAGACAAAGATTTCGAACAATAGTCATCGGGGAAATAATACATGAAGGCATTCAGCAAGAATATTTATGAAACGTTAATTGCTCGAATTTTATTGAATTAGCATTAATAGTTGTTTATGGGACGAGTGCGCAATATTGTTCTGTGCTTGAATGTATCATTAATAAAATTGAACGTCCTACAATTTTGCCAATGGATCAAAAATTTCAATTGGAATAGTTGACAAATTAAATAATCTTTCAATTACACCTTAAATTAAAACAAAATAATAATTAGAAACAAAGTTGACCAAGAAATGTTATCGCTCTGTAGCTCGGCCAAAAATAAAAACTTACCTACTCTATTTTTTCGCTAAATCTACTTCTTTCAAAACCTCCAGAGAAAAGTCGCAACTAATGAATCACCCTGTATGTTACAATATTCTAATCATACAATAAGTATATATGACTCAATGATTCAAAAGTTATCTTACATATAATGGTCAACTTCTTATACACTATTATAGTAATGTGGAGACAAACATCATAATTATAAAGAGACATTTTGAGCGTTGTACCAAAAGTTGAACATTTTTGATGATCACATCTTACCAACATGCTTTGTTTCAACCTAAACCTAACCTCAATTTTAGACTATCACAACGGAGGTAAACATGTGGTGGTCGTTTCATTTCCTACGAGACACCTTTCGTTTGTAGCATGTAACATATGTAACACTATCTCAAGCGCTTGCACATCGAAGTCGTCATATCTCGATTGTCCTAGCGTGTTTATTGTCTCTTTCTTTATGATCCAGTTTCCAGCCTGTGGTGGCTGCGACTCTTGTGTCTCGTGTGAGCGACTGTGCGGCGGTTATGAGTTACAAGCGTGTGGGCGGAATTGTTGTTTTCCTTGACTCGGCGCGAGCACTTGAATTTTACGCCGAGCAACACTTTTATTTTTCTACTCTCACTTACTCACTTTAGTTAGATGCCCACCAGGACAGAATACATCGCGATATTATGCATCGAATGGGGATCCAAGATAATGCAAAATGGCCGCAAGATCAGCGCACAAGTCCGAGCGCAGCATGAGTTTACCCTCGATAAATAATGTCTAGGAAATTTTATGAGAAATGTGAATGCCATGAAGATTTTAACGAGTTTGACTTTTATGAGAATGTTGACAAATGCGATTCGTATAAACTAGACGTGGAGCTTACCAAATTTCTCTTGATTATAATCCACGTTAATGTAAAAATGGAACTGCAACGGTCTTAATCTTATTAGAGCTGCGTTTCGCTTTTATTTTATGTACAATACAACTTGTACGAGAATTATGAGAGAGTAATAGTTGAATAGTGGAAGTTGAGTACCGCTAACTTGTTATTGCCAAAACAGGAAGAAGAAATTCGATTTTGCAAATGCAATCTAAAAGAAAGTTCAATAAAATTCGCGTTGCGCTGTCGTACTGCTGTTTTGCATATTTCATAACACTAAATTATTGACATCCTCATTGCAAATTGGTAATTTTCCCCTTACTCAGAAATCTATGTACTTTAACAAATAAAGTTTTAGCAAATAAATAGCTATGTATACAAATCATTGGCAAATCAACATTAACGAGTTAATGCTAAATGCATAGCATTATATTATAGCAAAACCGATAATTGCCGATACGATATTCGAGATGATGGTGTCTGCATTGTCGTGCATATTCAAAGGTCACGTACGAAATTTAATGCTGCTGCCGTCCATCGCGTTCGGTGCGCGCATCTTAATGCCATCCATACCGGAGGATGCCAATGCAACAGTGCGCACAAATGTGAACGTTCATAATGCGAAATGCACACATGCATGAGTGCATACCAATAGATATAATAAATATGTGTAATGGACGAGTACGCGTCCTTTGGATTCCACCTCATTAGCTCTTCTCTCGCCGCTCGCTCCAAGTCCATTAGAATCCCGCCTTCTAATGGCGGTGCGGTAATATCCTGTTTTTAATTCGTCTGCTGGCCCGCCAGTCGCCAGATTAGCATGTGATTGAAATCCGACTGCGGCAGCAACAGCAAATTCAGGTACTTCTACTGTTTCGACAAATAAATGCTCGTAAGAGTCGAAATTACATCAATCATGAGTTATTAGTGTCATAATGACAATGGTATATTGAATAACTCGGTTAGTTATAGGGCAATGCAATAGACCAAAATATTGGTGACCTTTGTTAGGTGCTATTTAGCGCAATAAATTTGTTTAAAGTGCTGACATTTGGAAATTGCATGTTATTTGCATCGAGTCAAATTAATACGTTTTTTTTTTTGCCAACTATGGATATTTTTTGTAGTGGCAAATGAGTTGTAAATGTGATGATACGAGGACCAAGATCGTAAGTCCAATTACCAAACAACTCTGTGACCTACCTAAACAACTTCTAATCATCTGATTTGGAATACACACAATAATTATATAAAAATACTGTTAACGATCGTATTTTGCTGAGAGAGTTGCAAGAAGTTAAGTTCTACCAGAAAGAATTTTTTTACGAAATTATTTGAACATGAACAAACATTATTTTTCATTTAAAAAAGACAATTACAACAATTTCTCTCACGTTTAAAAATCATTCATACTTAGAGCAGCACTATTACATTTTTTTTGATTTGATCCAATTTCTAAAAATAACAAGTGAATGTCAAAGCAATTTCTAGGTTATGTTGATTACCTTATTTTTTGATTTGTCATTATTTTTAGCACAATTTATTTCCTCCATGTACTAGTTCAAAGTGTATTATTGACGTGTCTATGTATATTCAACGGAAGAGTTCACTATCAAAGTAATATCAATTATATCCAACAATAGAGCATGTAACCTGAAACATATTCAAATAAAAATTCAACATTGAAAGTTACAGTAAACAAACAGAGAAAAATTAAATTAACAATGAGAATCAAGAAGTAATAACAAGCCATGCTATAGGCACAAAAAAAGTGTGTTTCGACCGTTTGAACAATGGAATATGTACAAAATTGCATTAGAGTTCAACGTTTCAAGGTGAATCATATGTACCTACATATAAATCACACGATTAATAAATAATTGCGGATCCACGCATGAAATGAATTTACATACGGCACACATTTGTGAGCGGGCGCACACCATAATAACGCCATTACTGGTAACGAGTACAGCAATAAAGCAACAAATAATATAAATACTCGATATACTGCGGCAAAAGGCAACGACATTTTTGGTAATAATTAAAACCAGTAATCGACTCCTGAGAAAATTCTGACTCGACAATCATACACATCTTAAAAATGACTTGTCGCAACTCATGATCAATTTTACCATCACAGTCTCACCGAAGACCTTACTTACAATTGCAATGTTTCAACTTACAACCAACAATAACAATAAGTGCGAGTGCGACTAAAATGATGATGCTTGCAGATTAACTGAATAATTGCTGTAACAGAGAACGCAGTTGCTAGCTTTGTAGAAATTTCGTAATTAGAATATAAAAATAGCAACCTTTTTGAATGGCAGGATAGAACATTTAAAACTTGCTCAAGCCTAAATTAACAATTGAATAAGTTCGTTAGTAATCTGACTTTAACTGTTAGAAATGTCTCAATGATTAACGATATAGCCTATATTATACCTATGGTAACGTTTTAATATTTTGTCTCTTCAGGTTTTGCATATAATATACCTATACAAAAAAATGTCACACGGGCATGACTCGTTGATGAACAGTCAATAACCTTTACTGCACTCTTGGGCGCGTGGTGTTTCGAACATTAAACGTGAATTGTTGTGCATGCATGCGCCATACGTGTTAAATCATTAAACATCAGCATCAGTTTCCGTGGAACTAGATTGCGTTTGTTCGTTTGTCTGAATAACGTATCATGTTGGTGCATAAATGGCATTCCATTTTAACGATTTCTTTTTGTGATTGACAATGCCTTTTGAACAACGCTATAATGCTGAGGGAAATGGAATTGTAAATACGTGTGTAATGTTGGTTTTAGATATGAATCTAAAAATGTAATAAAAATAACGTGTGCAAATTACATTTATTTTTGATATTGTTCAATTCAAAGTTTAAAAAAATTAACCATTCTGGTTAGATGCTATTATTTAGCGAAAACTGACTTTGTAGAAGTGTTCTATTTTTAAAACGGTTGCTGAGGAACGTCGCAATTTGAAATTCACTATTGATACGATAGTGCATGAATTTTGTCATTAGAGTCTGTTCGATGAGGCGAGTCACTCATATTACCATGGTGACAATGTTATTTATATGGACACAGCACTCTTTTCAAACGCCTCCTCTCATCGAATATGCTATATACATGTCTATTATCTGAAAGTCGCTACTTTGATGACCAAAGAAAAGCGCCATCTGTGAAGCTCTTAGTTTTTCTTCCTGTTTTGAGTCCTCATCATTGGTCCTTTACAGGGTGTTAATATAAAACTTACACAGCTAGATGGATGAAAGGGGAGATCAAAACAAAAGAAGAAAAGTCACATGTACTAAGGTCCAATACTCAGTGGTGTTATTTATATCTTTCTTGGGGCAGTTTACCAACGTTTAATTAGTAGTATTTAATTGTACTAGAAATTGTAAGAAAATATTAGAATATTATGCCAATATGTTTTTATTTCGAAGGCCCAAGCTTCCTCAGTAATTTCAGTTTAAAGTTGAAAGAATTAATGGGTATGACGTCTGATGATCACACACATTAATGACAACTTACCCTTTTAACTTTAAACTGAAATTGCAGAGGTAAATTGGACCAAGTTGAAAAATAAAAAAAATACGGGTATACTATTTTAAAATTATCTTTCAATTCCTGCAATTAAATATGGATTTTTGTACGTTGGTAAAATACTTCATTGAAGCAATAAAGAAAAAGTTCAAAGTGTTATATCTCTAGAACGATTGAGTATTGGACTTTCGAGAAATGGAATTTTCTTCTTCTTTTGATCTCTCATATCAGGAACCTTGCTGTGTTAAGTTATTTTATCTGCTCCCATAGTAGAAAACATTGATTTCCGATCAATACGGTGGCTTTGAAAACAGTGCATTTCAGATCAATTGAATTTATATTAGTTGCCAGGTGTTTTCCACTTATATACATTATATACCTAAATGGAAAACAACGCATATAACAATAAAACAAGAGAGCAACAAACAAAGGAGATAAGTCGCCAACACCAATGGTCTATTAAAATTTCTTTCGTGCAGGAAATGGACTGTCGCCAACCAGAACTCGTCGAGTGCGCCGCCAAGCGATGTTTGTCTATTATCCGATTCTTTCTCACACTGTCCTT
>JARJDQ010010031.1:0-13677 GCA_030264215.1 Geostiba sp. GC000077 | reverse complement strand
GTTTTGTAGAGCCGAAAAGGTTACGTTCTAACCGGTTAAAGAACGAAAAACACCTGTAATGGTTGAGGTTACCGGTTAATGTTTTCGGTTACGGTTTTCGGTTAATATGCAAAAGTTTAAGCACCAAATCAACGATTCAACGCTTTAAGAATCCACAACATCCACAAACCACACAAACATTTGCTAGTAAAGTAGAAATATTAAATCGACGTTTTTTTTTTAAATAATAAAGAATAAATATTTAAAAAATGTAATTTAAATTCAAAATAGTTATTTATGTAAAGTTTCATTATAAGATGCGAGGTCGAGAATGTTCGGCCGAGCATCTTAAAATCACTTTACTCACGAATTTCATAGACATTTTTTTCTACCACCACATTTAATATTAATTTCATGGCGCTTAGGCGCTGCGACGCGCCGCACGGCGTAGCGCCGGACTCGCGAGTGGATTGATCTGACATTGCTGCATATAATTTTTTTTCTACGACCTTATTTAATATTAATTTAATGGATATGGCGCTGAACCGCTGCGATGAACCACTCGCGCGGGCCGGCTTAGCGGCGCGACTGACTCGCGAGTGGAGTGTCTGGTGGCGTTGCTGCATATGGGATTGCGTGTGCAACTAACTGTAGGCAACTCCCTCTGCAATTTCATTACGAAACTAGTTGCTTAGTGAATTCATTAAGATACTCTATCATTAAACTGGAACTTTATGCATTGTATGCGATATCATAATAACCAGTTTTAGAGGTCGTCGTAGAAAAACATGTTTATTTTACGGACGTGATACATTTGTTGATTATGTAATGAATTTGTGAACATTTTGCACATGCAATAGCATCGCTAGAAAGGGCATGAAATTTGCCAACCTACACGATGAAAATTCACAATTATTTAGGTTTGTGAGTTATTGCTCATTGAAAATCGACAATTATTTTTTCAAAATAAATGTTTGTTTCTCTTGCCAATAAGCGGTATGTATTTGATTGTTGTTGCATGTTACATGCACTGTGGAATATAACAAATTAAAGGAAATTTCACGCTCTTCTCAATCATGTTAATTTCCTAAACGTGGTTATTCTCATTTTCGAGTTATTGGGCGTTGAGTAACAAAAATCACGTTGTTCTTAAAAACACCAAAAGAAGCAAGTATTGAAAACTAAGGTCAAACGGCTCATAGTTGTCGAACATTTTAGACATTTAGACTCTAAATTCGATGTAGAATAAACACCTTTTCTGTGTACAGCCTTAAATGAACCACCTAGTAAATAAAAGGCAACGTAAGTGTATATCTTTGAATGTTTGTATGAATGTTTGTCCACCTCCGCAAATTCAGTTTTAGTTCAATAATGTTGAACTTTGGTTCATTGATAGATAATAGTCACGAAAAAATATAGGTTATGTCTCGATATGATACTCCGCCCCTTTGGCAGTTCGTGTTTGTGAAGGCGCCGGAAGTAGACTGAGTTTATCTAGGTATTTGAGAATCCGTGCTAGACGTACTTTGCATGCTTTGATTTTTCTAGACTTTTAGTGTCAAAAAGATACCACCAACGAACTTTAAAATACAATCCTCATCTTTGTGGGAATTAGTTCCGCCAAACACCTATTTTTTGCTTATATCTCTTGTACTAGATGTCAACTTTTGCGGTGAAAAAAATCGCGGTGACAAGTGACAAAATTAATAAACCGGGCGTTTATCTTACAGCGGGACCTAGGGATTCTCCTTTCGCCTAAAGCGCTAAAGCCCAAGAGAATGATTTTTTTAAACTATGAGTTAAATTAATGAGAATGAATTTATTTTATTTCAAAGTTTTAACGTGTTAACCATTCTGGTTAAATGCTATTTATGAGAAAACTGATTTTGCAGAAGTATTATAGAACAGCTGTTTTGGAACAAAAACGAATTTTGTTATTATGCATATTTTGTAACCTAAAAATCGCAACTTCCTCGTGTGACCAAACAAAGAGTTTGAACATGTTTGTATTAAGATTTTCACCTTAGCAAAGAATCGCGCCACTTGTAGCATTTCAGTCAATTGACCATATTCCTAAGCAGCGCCGCCTCCAAATTACCTCGAACTAAACAGGAAAATGGACGCCCGAATGTACTTTGGTGTATTATAGGTTGACGGCATTGAGACGTTCGAGTTTGTGTGTACTTCAGCTGTTTACTGCGCGCGTGCGCATGCTGACTGCGAGCCGACCCGAGCCTGATCTCAACGCCTCAACGTCGTCAACCCATAATGCACCAAAGTACATTCGGGGGTCCATTTCCTGTTTAGTTCAAGGCAATTTTGTGGCGGCGTCGTTTAGGAATATGGTCTATTTGGTTAGACCCTGTATATTTGCTAATCTAACTTGACATCATTGTAGGTTAGAGTCGTGATCTCGTGGTTGAAAACAATGAGACTTCCCATTTGCATGATTTGAAGACATTTGGATAAATTTAATAGGACTGGAGAAAATGTGAATTACGAATAAAGGTCGAATAAAGAATGTGTCACTAGAATGTTCAAAAAGTCTCCAAATCGCACGACTCTAACCTCAAATAGATTTATCTATAAAGCTACCAAAAATGTTTATGCAAAATTTCGACTTCACTCGTGACTTGTCTGCGCATATGTTCCTCAACAAAAAACAGCGAAGGTTTGAGTTTGATGAATTGATGATTGATGAGATGCCGACCGCGATTATGACTTAAAGTAAGCAACTTAAAACACACAACTACTGCTTACTCGAATCAATAACAAAAGCAAAAAAAAAAAAGAATTACGAAACAGAGAGTTCAAGAACCATCAAAGAGAATTGAGAAAATAATAAATAATTTAAAAAACAGTTGTTTTGACTATTATTTTTGCCATAGAGTGATTTGAGCTCTACCTGAGAAGCATCGTCTTGTGCCAAACCGGCACGAAGTGGCGAGCCACTTTTACGCCTGATGCCCCGATGTATTGTCCATTTCTGCAATATATATAACAATCAACTTTGTTTATGCACGAGATGATCAACCGGCTGTTGAGCAGTTTAAGATTTTGTGATCCCGCGGCAGACGTGAAAATACCCAAGGCGCTTGCGGCTTGCATGTTGCATTTGCGACGCGAATCTCGATTCTCGAGTACGTTGACTCTGGGGGTAAGGGTGGTGGTGATGGTTGGCGCATTTCGGTGGAAAATAAAGAGCGCATGCATGCAAAAAACCAGTCCTCCAATAGATTAAAGTCTTAAACCATTAAACGTCAAAAGAACGCATTTAGTGCATGCACAAAACAAAATGTTAGCCAAAAAAAAAAACAAATCGAGCGCCCACAAAACAGAAACCATCTCCCCGGCTGTTCCCAAAAAAAAAAAACCCCCGTGGTGTTGTACATTGGCGCTGGCGGCGGCAAACGTACCTTGTCATCGTGGTCGGAGTCCTCGTTGGAACCGCCTTCGGAGCCGCCCTCGCTGGGCGTGCCATCCTCGCGGGGCGTGGTGAGTTTGCGCGCCTGCTTGTCCATCAGACTGGTGCGCGATCGCGTCTTCTTCCAGCTGTAGTAGTACTTCACCAGGCTAGCGATGCTCTTATCTGGTAACTGATAAACGCACAAGCGCACATGGTTACGTTTGTCAGCTCACAGCTCAAGGTCAGAAGTTACCATTTGACGAATGCGATGGAAGCTCTTGCCGTGGAACTGAAACGCCTGCTCGAAGAGCACCTTGTCCTCGACGGACCACTCGTCGGGGAAGGGCGTGAAGTTGGCGAGGTCCAGCACGGCGCGATCGAGGTCGTGCTTGTGCCAGAAGAGCATCCCCAAGGCCTGCTCTCCATTGTAGCCATACTTATCCTTTGCTAATGTGATGTACTCTTCCACTGCACCCAAAGAACAACGAAATTATTGCACAATGTTACAAATTACAAAAAAGGCGCGCCAAAGTATTTACATTTTATTTCTGGAATATCTGTAGTTGGTGACCACACCAACAGGGCTCGATCAGCAAGCAGCTCAGGTTTGCGAAGGGCTTCAGGCTGGAGCTCTGGACATGTGGCTTGGTAGTCCCTACCCACCCTTATCTTATCAACTGGAACTGCACAGAAAATCAATTACAATCTTCATCTCCATCACTATGAGCAGAGCTAAATCACGCAACGCCGACGCATCAGAAAAGAGGATGGACCTCCAAACTAAGCAAACAGATTCAAATATTGTTGGTAACAATGGCCTCCCTAACCCTTAACGAAGCTCCCAAAACGCGCATTCAAAATTTTTCAAAAACGCCGACGCAAATCGCTGAGCACGATGATGGTTGCAGAGTTGCAGTAAAACGAAACGCAAGGGCTAATTATAGTCACAAAGCACCCTTTGGCCCTTGATTGGCCACCTATGCAGAGCTAAGCGTACAAAAAGCATACCTGTGCTTTCGTCCTCGCTTGTGGACTCTTGCTGTACGTGACCGTTCGGACTGGGGCCTCGACTTCTTCGCCCATTGCGCGCGTTGTCGTTGTTCTTCTCCGCCAGCACCATGTCGAGCGATGCGTTCGCTGCCAACGCACCCAGGAAGCCACACTTTGCACCACACGTTGCGTACGAGCTTCGGACTGGACAATTATTTGCGATGTGTGCACCACGAACTTACTCTCCGATCCGATCCGTGTGCCGTGCGGTGCGTGAATCGTGAATCGAGCTGCTGCTGAGACTCCCCGTTTGCGACTTGCCGCTTGGGCTACCGTAGTTTGGCCGACTCGGAGCGAAGTCGAGCCATCGTACTTGTCGGCGTTGCCACTCGCATTTCATCTAGGTGTCGCTTTCGCGCGTATTTTTCATGTTTTTCGTAATTTATCTCCATCCTCAGCATGAAAAACAATCAAAATTA
This sequence comes from Geostiba sp. GC000077, assembly GCA_030264215.1. Lineage (NCBI taxonomy): Eukaryota > Metazoa > Arthropoda > Insecta > Coleoptera > Staphylinidae > Geostiba > Geostiba sp. GC000077. Next base: position 8,823 of record JARJDQ010010031.1, on the reverse strand, counting down.
CTAACGGGCTTTAAAATACACATTTTCGAAGGTTTAGAAAAAGAAATATTAGCGATTATTTAATGTATTTCTGTGTTAAAATAGGATTTTGGGCGGTAGTTTTATAGATGGCGCAGCAGTGCAAAAATAAGTCATGCGTGCAATCGTAGAAATTCCTTCAAAATTCCTTGAAAAAAGCACAATTTCATTTCTTGAGGAGTTGATACTTTTGATAACATGAACGTTGAACACATTATGGCTTTCTAAAAACTTAAATATATTTATTTTTTGGAAAAAAAGTAAAATATTCAGATATGTCGTCTTGGTTGCCTACCTCAATACCTCAAATGTTATTGTAATTTACATGAATCATTCTCTGAAAATAAATAAACAAAACTAAATGAGTCTGTGATAATAAGCCATGAATCGCTTTGAATATTGTGAACCTGCACTAGGCCCCACTGAATACCACCTCGTACAAGACAGAAACGTTCGCCTGTACGATGGAAATCAAAAAGTTAGTATTAACCTCTTTTGTGAACTTAACTTATTTTCACTTATTTAAAACTTTTTCAGACTAATTTTGAGTGCGGTGAACTAAACGTGACATCTCATCGATTATTTTGGGCGCTACCGGGACACTTTGTCAGCGGGCAAATCTGCCTTGCACTGCCATTGAGCTTGGTCACTTCATTCAATGAAGAATCCCCAGGTACATTCAGCTTCAGCCGGAATCAAAAACTAGTGCTCTATTTGAATGAGCCATCACCAGATAGAAATGAGGGGCCTCAGCTGAACAGTCTCCATAACTACATTAAGCTGTCATTTAGAGAAGGCTTTGGCTCCCAGACCCTGGATGCAATAAACAATGCAATTGCACAGAAGCGATGGTTATTGGATCTGCAACTGCAGGAGACATCCCAAGGCAGTAGCAGTGCCCCAGCAGCTGCAGCAAAGCGGCTGCCTGAGATTAAACTCAGAACTGGCATTGTGGGCATTGAGAGATTCCTGCAGGAGAAGCAGAAGGCCACTGATGAGAGTATTACAGTTGCATTTCAGGATCTGAGCAAGTTGATGCTCATGGCTAAGGACATGGTGAAGGTATCACAAAATATTTCCACCAAGATAAGAGTAAGTTAGAGTTGAAAATACATAATACTTGTTTTGACCTTGGTTTTCATTTTATGCAGGAAAAACAAGGGGATATCACTGAAGATGAAACCGTCCGGTTCAAGTCATACCTGATGAGCCTTGGCATCGACGACCCTGTAACTAGAGATGGCTTCAAATCAGATAACGCTTATCATCGGAGTTTGGCGAAGCAAATTAGCGATATTTTAGTGTCGCCGATTGAAGAAGTCGGCGGTATGATGGTGCTCACTGACGTTTACTGTCGTGTGAATCGCGCAAGAGGGTTGGAATTGCTCTCCCCTGAAGATGTCCTCAATGCATGTCGGTACATGGAGAAGTTAGAGTTGCCATTAAAGCTGTTTCGGTTTGATTCGGGGGTTTTGGTGCTGCAGCTTGTGAGTTTGGATGGAGAGACGGTTGCTTATGCGACTGAAGAACTTGTAAGTTTTTGCCGTATATTCTGTAAAATGTGTACAAAAAAGTATTTTAATGTCTCCCTTTGTAGATTACCGATAAGGGTTCACTGAGTGCGGAAGAACTGGCCCAAACTTTAGGCATTTCGGTTGTGCTGGCAAAGGAGCGGCTGAAGACCGCGGAGAATTACGGTCGATGCTGTCGAGACGATTCTATGCAAGGACTACGCTTTTATCCTAATTTATTTTTGTCCAGGGACGACTAGACAAGATGTTTACATTTTATCATAGGTAATTATGTATATGAATGCTTTAATACAGTACCACCCATATTTACAGTGATAAACTGAAAATATCACCGATTTCATTTAAAAAATTCAAAAAGGTATCAAGTATTACTAAGTCAAAAAGTATTCGGAAAATGTTCTATATTTCTAACCTATGGAGCGATTTTCACTAATTTGACTGATAATATGCCTGGATAAGTGCTTCATGGGACACTACTACTACCAACCCTTAAAATGTCGGGAAACTCCTCTTAATCTCTTAATCACCTATTGATTATGAATGCTGATAAGAGACCACAAAGGTATATCCAATTGCCGCCCCTGCATGTAATTGCCAAATGTCCTAAATCGTCCATTAAATATGATTGAATGTGGAAAATTTTGAATGATTTGCCTAAATTCAAAAATCCGGAAAATGTTCTGTATTTGCCGAACCAAGGGAGCTCTTTTCACTAATTTTTATGATAATATGCCCTGACAAGTGCTTTATGGGACCTAACAATCACCAACCCTTTAAATATCGGGTAACTCCCCTTAATCACCTTTTAAATATCATTCAAATTACTAAATTTTTATTTTTCGATAAGTTGATTCGGAAAATGCTTCGTATTTTCTGATCTTATGGACCGATTTTAATTTTTTTGGTCGATTATAAAAGCTGATAAGATGCTTTGAAGACACAGCTAGTAGAACCCCTACACGTGCTTCCTATAAATCACACTTAAGTCGTCAAAATCACCACCAAGTCCTAAGATTTTCGAAAAGTTGATTCGGAAAATGCCTTATATTTCCCGAAGCAAGGGAGCGATTTTCACTCATTTGACTGATAATATGCATTGATAAGTGCTTTATAGGACTCAACTACTACCAACTCTTAAAATGTCGGATAACTCCCCTTAATCACTGTTCAAAGGTCATCAAAATTACTCGATGCTGTTTTTTTTCGAAAAGTTGATTCGGAAAATGCTTTATATTTTCGGATCTTATGCACCGATTTTAACTTTCTTGGCTGATTATTAAAGCTGATAAGATGTTTTGAAGACATAGTTGGCAGAAACCCCTACATGTGCTGGGTAACTCATCTAAATCACACTTCAAATGTCGCCGAAATCACCAAGTGCTTTATATTTTTCGAATGCATTCTCCAAATTGAACATTCCTTATTGATTATGAAAGCTGATAAGACACCCCAGAGGTATATCCAATTGCCGCTCCTGCCAGTAATTGCCAAGTGCCCTAAATCGTACATTAAATGATTGAAGTCGGAAATTTTGGAATGATTTGCCCATACAATAAAATCATTGTGTTAAATTCTGTGTATTGATGTCATCTACAAATTTAAATTATGAATTATTAAATTCGATGCAAATAGGTTTGCAAAATTACTATCAATATGAAGTAAGTATAGGTAGTTTCGTAGTAAGAAATTTCAAAAGAATCGGCAATAACCCAAAACTAAAATTAACAACTAACACTTCACCGCAGTGTAAACGAAAAAGAATACTAAAACGCATGAGTTCAGAATGAAAATTGTTCAGCTGGCTCTGGCATCAAATTCGTATCAAGTAGTAGTCGTACTAGTCATCCTTCTTATCCTTCTCTTCAATGTCCATCTTATCAGACTTGTCATCAGACGTGGATGATGGCGCACCTTCATGTCCACCCTCACCGGATCCATCGCCGCGATCCTCCGGAGGCGGCTGCTGTGATCCGTACGGTCCTGGCATGCCGTGCTCAGGCGGCACCTGTCCATCGCCAGGGTGACCATAGGGATGATGCGGCCGTGGCATATGCGGTGGATATTGAGAATACGGTGGTTGGTTGTAGTAGCCATGCGGCGGGTATTGCGGATAAGGTTGATGGTATCCCTGTTGCTGCGGATACGGATAGGAGGGATGTGGTGGGCGCGGTGGCAGCGGAACCGATTGCGCCCCAGGTCCAGGCCCGTACTGACCATGTTGATATGGATACTGACCGCCGGGCATCATTGCGCCAGGTGGAGGAGGCCCACCCGGTCCAGGCATCGGTGCGTTGGAGTGAATCGGAGGTGTAGACGAATGCGGAGGGCCAGGGGGATGCGTAGAAGGCGCATTTGGATGCGACGTTGGAATTGGGATAGGGATGCCTGGGTGGGAAGCGATGCCTGGATGTGGCGGTGTTGAACTCGGGTGAGATTGCGAAGGAGGTGGGCCATTGGGGTGTGGATGTCCGTTGGGAGGTCCTTGCGCATGGGGAGGACCGTGAGGTGGACCGTGTGGAGGACCTTGCGTCCCTTGTAAATGCATTGGCGGTCCTGGTGGTGGGCCTTGAGCGTGGGCTTGATGTGGAGGTGGGTGTTGCTGATGGGGACCTTGCGCTTGAGTATGCGGTGGTAGCTGATGCGGTGGTCCCTGTTGATGAGGCGGGCCTTGTTGCGGTGGTGGTCCTTGCTGTGGTGGCGGGCCCTGCGGATGCGAATGTGGCGAGTGCGGTGGTCCCTGCATATGCTGCGGCATCGGCGAATGAGTGGACACCTGCGGATGTGGTCCTGGGGAATGTGAACCGGCAGGTGGACCAGGTGGGCCTTGCTGATGCATTGGATGTTGACTCGGATGCGAAGGCGACGAAGTATGCGGAGTGTGCGGCGGCGTGCCGGGTTGCATACCCATATGCGGTGGCATGTGCGGATGCGGATGCTGCGAGGGCATCGAATGCATCGTGGGTGGCATGCCTGGATGCGGCTGTACATGATGTGGCGATGGTGGATGGCCAGGATGATGCATGCCAGGGCTGTGCGGCTGATGCAATACATGCGACTGTTGTGGCGGCTGTAGTGATGGTTGCTGCTGCTGCTGCTGCTGTTGCTGTGGAACAGGAGATGGCGCTGGCGAATGCGGCATCGCGTGCTGTGCCGGTTGCATCGCTTGCGGCGCCTGCGGTGGCGCTGCAGGCGGCTCATCAATCTGCATCTTCTCCTCCTTCACCTTCACCTCCACCGCTGCATAACTCCCATTCGACACTGGCACGACACTGGACACCTCCTTGGAAGCCTCCACCGACGGCGTCACCGGCTTCTCCACCATCTCCGGCTGCGGGGACTCCTGCTTGATGGGCTAAGGGAAACACCGACGCCATTAATCACCCGCGAAACGCACTGCGCTGACGTAACCACGTAACAAATACCAAAAACAGCGTGCAGTAAGGCTAACATAGACATAGTGGTAGTGGTGGAGTTACCTGAATGTAATGCAGTACTATGCCCTGTTGTTAATGTTAATTTGCAAAGAGAATGTCACAGCATTATACATTTACACATAGAGAACACGCACAGACGCAGAGAGCAACAGTGAGTAGGGAGAATTGGGGGAAGTGGACAAAGCTGATGAGAGACATGTGACTCTGTTGTGACAACGCTTGTAAGCAACACAGAACGCAGCGATCCGTGACTCATAGGAGAGAGAATGTTCGACCTTACCAGGAGAAAATTAAACCCGTCCCTCTGCACGTGCACCGTGCACGAATATTGCCGATTCCGATCCGAGACAACATCATCACATCAGTTTAAGAGGAAGATACATTGTTCTATAAAATTTGGAAGTTCTTTAGAGTTTTACCCCTTGTGGTAATGAATGGTAATGAATCGAAATGAAAGTGGATGAAACAAGATGAAGTATGAAGAGTTCAGTTCTTTTCCCCTAGTAAATGTAACATATCACCTCGATTGGACGTCCTCTACTCGTATGTACATCACACCTGGCAGACACACGTGCACTTACTTCTTGCTGGGGTTGCGCATCATCCGAAGGCAGCGAATTCGGTGCCTGCGGAGCGGCGGGGGCGTTCGGCTGCACCGGCTCACTATTCGCCGCCGGGGGGCCATTATTCGCAGCGGCTTCCTCCTGCTTAATCTTCTGGTTCTGATCGTCCTGGCCCTTCATGCGCTCCTTGCGCAACAGCTCGTACTGGCGCTCCACCAGCTTCTGGAAGGTCTCATCATCAACAGCTGGCTTGCAATGCTGCAACAACCCCTAAGTTATAAAAAGAAATAGTGTTGCCAGCAGAAGATGAGTCCAGTACCTTCTTTAGCTCCTCCTGAAACTGCTCGCTGCTCTCGATAAACTTGCGCTTCTTGGCGTCGAACTTCTCCTCGATCTGCTGCAGCTCCGCCTCGAGCTTCTTCTGGTGCATGGTAAGCGATTGCACCTGGCGCTTCAGCACCTGCATGCGGCCAGTCGTCACCACCGAGCGCACGTCTGGCACCACCGTATCCGAAAATATCTCATTAATTAGACGGTGATTGCGCAAATATCTTGCGTATGCAACGTGCTTTACTGAATATCCATCATCTTGATCTATAAAAAATTACAAACAAAAAACAAATGTTCAATATCATGTTCACGGCCGTATCGAAGATTCACTCCGATTGCATTTTTTAAACAAAATCCCTAGATTTGTCACTAAAGTTCCTAGATCTGTAACTAAAGTCCCAAGATTTGTCACTAAAGTCCCTAGAACGTAGAGACAAATGGCAAACTAAACAAAACAAAGGCAATTTTTACCTTCTTCATCCTCAGCAGGTTGAATATCAATCCTTCTATCAGCAGCCTGCTGTTGCTTGTTGCTATCACGACTTCGCTCGTGAGTATCGCGTTCTTCCACACCAGCCGCGGCGCGGTTCTTCGCCGCTACAAACGCTAAATACGCCGGCGAGTTCTGATAGGTTTTCAAGTTCTTATCATACTCGACCTTCTCCACCTCGTACTCCTCAACGTGCTCGTTTTTTTCATTCTCAGGCAGATCGCGCCACATTTGCCCGATGATTTTGCCGATTTCCCATAGCTTCAGCTCTGGATTGGCAGCTTTTACAGTGTCCCAAACCTTGCGGCTGTAACGCATGTACGGCATGAGGGGTTTCTCTGGCGCTTTGGGTGGTTTCGGCGTTTTTGAGTCATTCTAAACATTTGAAACATTGGAAACACTGCAAAACACTTGTGATGTGCGTTTTAAATCGTAACTTACTGGAGTTGTGCTTTTGCCAACTTTCTGCGGTAAAAAGGTCGGATTGCCACTCGGCGTCGTGATGAACGGATTCGTCTCCTTCTAAACATCACAATTAACAAGTTTTCTATTGAAATTTTGAAATTTACAAAGATCAAAGAGAACTTACGCCTGAGCCTTGGCTTACACCCCCAGAAGCTCTCAACCGCTCTATAATCAAAGAACAAAGCATTAATAAGCATTAAAAGTGCGCCCAATCAGTAATCATGTAAATTCTAAATTAATGCGGTTGGAATTCATTAAAAATCCACAGATGTTCCAAAATGCAATTGTAAACACACACAGAAAACTTACCAAAAAGTGCATAACAACTCGAATGATCTAAAGAAGCGTTCAACACAACATTTTGTTACTTGAGAGTTGAATCTTTTTAAATCACTCATCGTCGTCAACAAATGTATCAATGTTTGTTTGTTGCTAAGGGGGTGGTGGAGGGGAGCGTTGCTCGTGAGCAAAAAGTGTACGCTTTCGTTAACGTCGAAGCAAAAAGCATGAGCGCAAACTTCTAATCGCAATCAATAATAATTAATAAAGCGGTAATACAAATGAAGACGAAAAACAACAAATGGTAATGTTAATTGTATGGTAAATGCGTCAAATTCAAATGTTCAGCGTTTATTTCGGTTTTAAAGAGGTTTCTTTTTTTTGGTTTCTAATTCGAGTGAGAGAGATAATCAATTTTTACCTTTCAATATGTTGAAAGTCATCGGAGAACCTGTGAACAGCAAATCTGAACAACAAACACAAACAAAGCAAAAATCATTGCCACTAAATCTACTCACACAGGCACACTGCAAATTGCTCTTTATTCATTAACACCAGCATTTTGCAAAACGCCTGTGCATGCTTACATTACTAAGAATACTCATTGACTAATAGTGCATGCAATTAATCCAAGAGGAAGATTCAATATTCTGCCATTTATAGAGTACAGAGTACAGAGTACATTTACATTTAAAAGAGAGAACAGACATGGCACATCATCTAATAGTAATAGGGATTCCATACGCTCGGTAGAGACTCCGGAATTCGAAGTAATGTTTCATGTTTCATGTTTGGTAGTTTGGTATAACAATGGAGAGGCAAGAAACAGAGGTAATACACATGCGAGCAAAGGCCATCAGTAGAAATGCGCACTTTATTACGCTCTGCGTGCGTTCGCCGGTCAACGCACAGCAACGCAATCGTCCGATTTTGGGGCACATTTACATTGGGGGGCTTTCAAAAGATAGTTTTGTAGTCTTACGATTTGGCGTCTGCGGTCCTCCCATTGGCGCCGATACTTGTTTATAGTTGCTTGGTAGAGCCATCCTGCACGCCCTAGTTGGAAGAAATGCGTTTAATGTGTTCCCTCGGGACGTTAGATGCGAACTACCTTCGTTAATACATGGGGGGTGGTAAGTTTGAAGATTTTTACGAATTTCCAGCGTTGTACGCCGGAACTCTACGTCAAGCTCCGATCACAACGCGGCCATGGATGATGGATGATGAAGAAAACGATGAACGCTTTTTGCGATCGACGCGCCACCTGTGGAGAATTTTCGAACTAACAAAATGATTTGAAATGTTTCAAAATGTTTCAGAAACTTGCTAATAAATTCATGGAAATTATTGACATGTAAGCTATACATAATAATGTTTATGTAAAAGGTTTGTGTGCAATGTATGCACTTTTATTTGTTTTAAAACTAGGATTTTTATGTTTTGAAATGTTGTTATTTGCGATCAACGCGCCTTTATCGGAAAACCTTCGAACTAACAGCTTTTATTTTTCAAATACGACATAAATTATTAAAAAAAGTAATAATATAAACATCACTTACATATTATAATTTAACACGTGTAATGCATACTTACTAAGTAAATTTAGTTTTATTAGTATGTTCCAGGTTTTTCGATACTAGGTTTAGTTATTCGTGAATCATCGTTGAACCAATCACATGCATGCAAACAAAAAACAAATGCTGTTTGGGTTA
>JARJDQ010010015.1:0-12354 GCA_030264215.1 Geostiba sp. GC000077 | reverse complement strand
CTCACGTCAGTAAGTGAATAATAGTCATTGTATGTCCTAATAGTAGAGAGTAGGTCTATAATATTAATGTAAAGTCAAGTGATCGATCACATAAGTAACATATATTCTTACAAAACAATCAATCATTACTCTAGAGTTGAGTAATAATATTCATTATTCACCAGAGGCATTCGGAGAAATCTCTCCGAATTTAGAAAAATATCGATATTGTGAGTAATGATGAGTAATTGCCATTACTCACGTCAGTAAGTGCATAATAGTCATTATATGACCCAATAGTAGAGAGTAGGTGTTTAATATTCAATATTTTCTCATATTTAGAATTTCTGCAATGATTAAAGTAAAGATGAATATATTACTCACGGTAGTAAATGAGTAATAACGATATGTATTATGCACAATCCTAATAGTAATAAGTAAACCCAAAAGTTAGGTAACAATAGTTTTAATTCATTAGTAGGAGTAGATGTAATATTGCTGCTACGCTGTAAGTAGAAATTATGAATCGTGAAAATTATACAAATTATGCATAATCGTGAGTAATGACTAATACTCACGGTAGTGCAATGCATAACTATGGAATGCTTTGTTGTATGAAAGGAAAACGCTATAAAAATGTTAATCCCCGGGTTTACGAGTGTTCACGCCGTGAAAATATACCATAACTCGCAGGACGTGCGTCAGGATATGCACACATATCCTGATCTAATAAAATATTATATCCTGCACGGCCTGCACCCTCCGGAATGAAACTAATATCCAGAGTCACATATTTTTTTATGGAAACTTTTAATCTTTTACGAGTCTCAGTACAAAAGTGAGGAATTTTAATATCGGTAATAATCCTCAATTTTACAAAGCAGGCTGCAGTAGGAACCGTTTCCTGTAGATCGTCCTGGCCAAGCGGAACTAATGAACAAGTTGAAGTAATTCAACGAGTGTTTATGATGATTTCCGGGTTGCTAGTTTCATTTCCAATTTAAACGTGTTTGTTCGCTCCGAAAGTGCGCAAGGACGAGAAAGGACGAAAAGGTATTTAATACTGCGTCCTGCGATCAATTAAGGACCTGAATCTTTGTTCCGGGAAGCGCAATTAAAACGTTTGACATTAATTAAAGTGAAAAATATAAATTTTCCGCTCATAGTAAATTCTACATTTTAAGGATATTATTAAGGATTCCCGGGCATTCAAAGGAGAAGAAATGTGGGGAAAAAATGAAGGAAAACCCAGAGTGCTGGGACCGGAAGAAAAATTACTTTATTATAGATTTACGATTACATAACTTGGTTTTTCCTGCTGCGGGTTGGTTTGGTAAGTGGTTGGGGCGGGGGCGTAGAATGGAAAAACGCTCAAGCGCGCACAGCGCCTCCAACATTCAAACAATCATCGTTCACCCACCGAAAAGTAGAAAACTTAAAAAGTTACTTCCCGGCTGGCTCCTTTATTTTGCCGCAGCGCGCAGATGGTTTCTTTTGCCGGGAAAGGAAACGGCACATTTCGCAGGACCCCACCAGCGGGAGGAAATATTAGTTAAATTTGACTTTGAGTTGTGGAGCATGCAGAGGAGGCAAAAGAAGTGGCCGATAAAAAGTTTTCGAAATGTATTAAATCATATCCAGGATAATGATGGAAAGTGGAATTTAACTTCTGACATGTGTCGGTGCAAAAAGGAGTCTGGGCGTCAAGAGTTTATTTCTTCCCCAATTTGCAGTGTATTGTAGAGATAACTGGGGGATGTATTTGCAGCATATTTTGGAGTTGGCAGGATTGCAGGATTCATTGCTCATAAATATTGCATGAGCGTGCGCGCGCCGGGGCAATCATGTAAAACACGGATTTGCGCTGCGCCCATGGTGACCCGACACGGCGGCAGGACCTCCTGCCGCAGATAGGACGATATACTGTATGCAGGACCTGTGTACTAGGCGCCAAGCTGCTTTTTTCGAGCACATTTCCTAAATTGTACCGACACAATTGAGGACGCATTTGGAGAGCAATTTATTTGCAGTTGGGACTGAGATTATCCTGATAATCCTGCTGGAATGCTCAAAATTCAAGGATTTCATTCGCTCCAAAACGCTGTTAAAATTTATTAGCGAAATGCTTTTACTTCAATTTGTGTGACTTTGTGTGCTTTTTTTTAGCGCAAATCAGAATCCTGCGGAAAATGGAAAATTAATCCTGAATCAATGCATGGGTCTAAGTAAACTTTAGAGCAGACAATCGAGTTTTAATCGAGTTGTTTTAGGTGATGAAATTTTGATGATGAGAATTTCCCGGAAAACTTAAATCCTTCAGATGTTTTCCTTTAGCATAGTTTCAGCTCCTAGAGTTCTATGTTTACGCACTAATTAATTAACTCTCCTTTCCACGAACCACAATCAAATTTTCGCAGAACTGAAGAAAATTCCCAGGATAACTCCTGCAGCACTTAACTAAAACATACAAAAATATACACGAACAGAAATGCTGAGTGCTCTTCTTTGTAATTATTTTCGGCTTAATTTAGTGATAATAAAAATGATATGAAAAAGCAGGATAATTCAGGATAATTGCTCCGGGGCTCATAACCTTAAGTGTTATTATCTCAGCAACCTGAAACGCACCGTAACGCACGTAAATTTCATTAGCAGGTGGAAGGTATGTAATCGTCCTGATAGTCCTGGAAAGGATAATGGACTATAAATTACTTGAAGCATACGTCACACTTTCAAGAAGGGTAAATTATATTCATTGTTTGGTTGCTAAAATATGGATCAAAAAGGACGAAATTACGCGCAGGGATGAGAATGTGAAAATACGAAATAATGATGAGCGGATGGATGAAGCCCTGAGGAAGGGTAAATTATCCTTATTGGCTGTATTTAGAATTTACGAAGTGGTTTGTTTACACTTTGCGCTCGTACATGGTGAATTTGTGTGGTAGGCAACATTTTAAAAGGACTAAGTGCTAGGATACTAGGAATCCTGCCTAATTAAGGTAGAATTATTTGCGGAGCGCCAGGAAATTGAGACGTGATATAATCCTGGCAATGTTAATTAGAAACACGCGTAATTTAAAATTCCAACTGCGGCAAATTAATCTCCCAGTGAAAATATTTCATGGAATTATTAATCCATTGGTCGGCCATTTTGAAGGATGAGAAAACTTAAACAAACTTAACACTTTGCGGATAAGCCATTTGCAACTTTTATTCCTTTTAAAAGGTTTGCGCCATGCACTTTGATTGAAACTTAGCATTCATCCGGATGCGGGGAAAATTGCCGATTTAAGGACATTTAAGGACCATTTTATGAGCTGCGCTAATGAACTTGCTATTGCTCCCTGCGGCCATGTGGAAACCAAACGCAAACTTTCTGTTTCTTTTGCGAGGGGTTAAAATTCATCCGTCGACGTCCTGAGACTTTTCGACTCGCGCGCGGATTTTCCGATGAGCCCAAGTTTCTGGGGGCGAAGGGGTGGAATTGGCTGGCGGCCATAAAATAAAATGGACTAATTCCCATCACGTATCGGCATTACGTCGGTGTGTTCGTGCTTGAGGTGAAAATGCGGAAATTCGCAAAGATAACGCAAAAAGTAGGCAAGTGAACATTTGCTCATGTCCACCGCTAAGAGAAGATGTTTCTATGTTTCTACAGAGTGGGAATAAATATGTTATTTTAAAAATGTCTCCCGGTAATTTTTATTTAGCCAATTTTGCTTATATCTCTTATCATATTGCTTCAAAGAGCACCAAAATTTAATCAGTGGTTTCCTGAAAGCATTTCTACAGATTGTAAAAAATAGAAGCTTGTATTCTTCTTCCTTTTCGAGATATCCTGCTGATTATCATAATTTATTATTTCATACTTCTCATGAAATTGTATTCTATTATTCTATGCATTTTAAATTTTCGTAACTTCCGGCTGGAGTCACATGTGTCTGGCTGCACAGAGGATGGTAAACAAGCAGCGGGGAAGTAAGTGCAAACAAGCGGCATTTAATTATGCGCTTCGATGAACTAAATAATGGCGACGGCAATTGCGATTTACAACTAAACGCACTCAGCGCCATCTCGCCACCGCAGTCGCAATCATTCAAACTTGAACGGGGGCACTCCGCACCCGAAATTGCACCAAAATTAAACTAAAAGCGAGTTTAATTTAAAAGCAATTTATTCGCACACAAAACATGCGAACGCAAAAATTGTGCGTGCGCGCGCAAAAAATCGTCAATATGTCGTTGGAGGGGAAAAAAATAACATTGCACATCATGCTTACGAGCGCGTAGCGCGCAGGATATCAGTCATGCTTTATTCATATTCATGCCCATTGGCGTCCATCACCCTGCAGCATAAAAATATCACAATGCAATTCAACATGGAACGGAAATGGGGCAAAAAGTTCATGCGTAAACATGCTTTTATTTTGCATTGAAAAATATTAATTGAATAGTGCTGTAAAAGTAATATGATATTTGAACATTAGTTCCGGCTTCAGAAGATTAGATAGATTTTTGGTTGGAACTAATTCTCATAAATATAGTCTACACAAAATCGAGAACGGCAGATTTTTCCCGGCGCCTCCACAAACGCGTTTTTGGTGATATATTGGTTGATTATGCAATGAATTATTTATTTTATTAAAAATACAATAGCATTACTGGAAAGGGCATAAAATATACCATCTTTTCACGTTGAAAATTTTATTTAATTCGTGTAAATTTATGGGTTATCACTCATTGAAAAGTGAGCTAATTTTGTTTACTATATAAATTTTTGCTTTCTTCGCTCTTAGGTGTATTTACATTTTACATTTACAATGAAATATATCACATTGAAGGAACTTTTATCCTCTTCCCATTGATGCTATTTTCATAATTGTGGTTTTGTTCATTTTTAAGTTCTTGGACGTTAAGTCAAGAAAAATACACGTTATTACAAAAAGATTAAAATAAGTTTTTTCGACATTTCCTTTTATCCCACTAAATAAATCCACATTTTTAATCCGATATAGATGAAATTTGGCTCAATGATTATGGTAAAAAAAAACTTTGGCTATATCTCGATTTGATACTTTGCCCAATTGGTGGAGGCGCCGGGACTGATTTTATCATTTTGATCCTCCGTGGTACAAAAAAAAACATCTTTGAAGGAATGACTTCCGCCAAATAAACCATTTACGCATTGCGTATATAGTTTTTATATTCATAGAGGATTTAGGGATTTAGAAAATTGTATTTCAATATATGCGGGTGTCCAGAAATTAGCGGATTTTGTACACGTGGCATTCTTCTTTTGGGAATTTCAAGAAGAAAATCTTAAGACAAAAATGTTGTAACTCTCTTCGTTTGGTTACACGAGGTCATCAAAGTTGCAATTTTTAGGTTACAAATATGCATAATAACAAAATTCTTTTGTATAAGCACAATACGATAAACAAATGCGTGAACAAATAACAGTGTATAATGATGAGTGCGTAGATGGGGAAGCGAAAAGGGTTGGTGGTGGACCAGTGCGATACGTCATGAAAACGAAGTAATCTACTCCCGGTCCTCGTCTCGCATTAATCCGATTTGAAAACAGGCGGAATGTTTTCCCAGCTGCGCGTAACATGTGCGTGCAAACAAGATGGCAGCTGGCGGGGCAGTCGTGCGCACACAACGCGGCTGCGACAATCAGGGATAATGTAATTATGAATATCATGACAGCTTCCGACACAAGACGATACACACAGCGCACAGTTAATTTGCGCAAATTTAACGAAACTGTTTAACAGTTTAATTTATCTTGTTTTTGATGGCACATTTGATGGCGCATTGTCAAATCGTCAACAGCTCATTTCAACATCAATAATTCGCGAAATTAATTAACCACCTATATCGTGCTGTGTGCTCCGCCTGCCTATTGTTTGGGCGCGTCCTGTGACAGGACAATAACACTGATTACAACCACACAGCCAAGGATAACGCGTATAAAACATTCTCGCACAGCGTAGCAAATGTGTGACTGATTGCGGTTCGTATTTGTTCGAGGTGGAAGACGCTGCGGGTTGCTTAAGCTATGCGTCGGCCATTTTGAATACCGGTGAGCAGATATTGCGGGTGTATAGTATTAGCGTCATTAGTCTGCGTCCCGCGATTTCTAATGCCATTAAATGCTGTCAAAGCGCTTGCCTACTCGCTGATTCTAATTCTATAAACACACAGCTTACGAATGAAAACGCATACATATTTTAGTATACGGTGGGGCGTGGCTTACACACTCATTAACAAGGAAAATGCTCCGGTATGCAGGGTTGCTTGGACTTGGTGTTTACTGGCTCAAAACATGTGTATTATTAATTTAAAACAAAACTTCTTTAAAGTCATCTCAATGACTGGATATAGTATATTATGTAAGGAGGGCTGAAACACAACAAGTTTTTACCCTTGAGCTCTTAAAACTTATTTCAATCCACAAGCTTACAATTTTTTTTGCCCTAAAATTATGACCAAAGTACGCAAAATAATTATTTATATATCAAGGCAGTAAAGTTGCATTTTATATTACGAATCAGAAGAAAAGAGGAGGAATAAAAATATACAACGCTTGTTCTACTTTACTGCCTAGACTTAGAAAAGCTACTTTTGTGCCTATTTTTCAAATTTCGAAAAATAGTTATTTATGTATCAAAGCAGTAAAGTTGGCTTTTTTGTTACGAACGTGGAGAACTGCTGAGGTATACATATTAAAGTCAGAGTCAGAGTCAGAGTGAATTAGATACGCACATCGCATGACCACACAAGAATCGTGGAATGACGGAATCGAAGAATAAGCAAACATTTGTAGTTTATTAATTTTTTTAATCTCTTTAGTTGTAATTTAATGCCTAGGCATGGTAAAACTACTTTAAAGCCGATTTTTGCTAACCTTAGTGGCGATTACGGAAAAAAAAATTCTCCCCAAAGAAACAACTTTTTCTAAGATATGTAAACTGTTGTCAAGGATAAACCCAAAGCCTTAAACACACTGTATGTACACGATTCACCACTCTACATAATATTATATGTAATCACAATTTGGTCGAACATCCAAGTTTGCATCAATATTCAATATTCTAGTAGTAAAGCATCCTTGATCCTGGTATCCATGTTATCCTTGTGTCCTGCGTTGCACTAGAATGTTTATTACAATACATCGGCTATTTTGCGCACGCATCGCTAATGAAATTACCAACGCGCACAAATTGATACTTCGCCTGCCGGCATACGCAGGATGGCGCAGGATAATATACGATATCATTGAATATCGCTCATATCGTGATTTTGGCGGGAAGTACCCAATAAATTTGCTTCTGATACTGATACTCAACCAAAGCATACTGCCATATTGTTGAGCATATTTAGTTGCCAATAAATTATACAATGTGTTCAAGTTAGTTATTAGTTCATAATTAGTATAAGTATTATCTTCCTACGCAAAATTATAATATGGATCAACTGAAGTTTATTTTTAATTATTATAGATAAATAACATCGAGCACATCGGAAATGATGTTCTGAATTTTGAATTAACATTGACATTTTAAATTGAACATTTTAATGTTCTTGGTAATAGCCCATGCTCGCAGTAAATATTAATTTGAACAATGGTAAAATGTACTTATTAATTAGTTCTGAATATTACTTGTTTTATTTAATTACTATTTATTGCTTATTGCTTACATTGCGCACTATAGGGAGCAAAATGTTTTGTGGGATATTAATTTTGCGTGCACAGATATTGGTTTGGTGATTATTTGCGTTTAGTGTATTGGATTATTTATGAGCTGCGCTTGGTGTTGGGTGTTCTCGTTATTATTATTTACGCTCATGCTGGTACACTCATGATGACATTTTATGTGAACATTATGTTTGTTAGGTGAGCAACACAACATGCACATAGTACTTGTGGGCGGAGCAAAATTTATAGTTTTACTGTTTTCTTATCTTACATTTCCCGTCATGACATTTCCAATATCGAATATTATTTTATCAATCTATTAGTGCAGGAGATGTAGATTTTTAGGTGGAACTAAGACGGGGTTGAAATTTTTTAGTTCGTTGATGATCTCTTTTTGGCATGCTTAAAGTCTAGAAAAATTTGAGGATGCAAAATGCGTTTTTTCGTGCACCAAGTAAAGTTTCCCGGCGCCTCCACATTTTTATTTGAAAGACGTGTTTTTGGTGATACATTTGTTGATTACGTCATGAATTTGTTAACATTTTGTACACATAATAGCATCGCTAGAAAGGGCATGAAATTTGCCAACTTACCACGATGAAAATTATATTCATAATTATGTAAGTTGATGAGTTATTGCTAATTGAAAATCGTAAATTATTTTTTCAAAATAAAATTTTGTTTCTTTTGCCAATAGGTGGTATGTATTTCAATGTTCTTGCAACTTACATGCAATGTGAATTATATCAAATTAAAGATAATTTCACGCGCTTTCCAATGATTCTAATTTCATTATTGTGGCTGTTTTCGTTTCTGAGTTATTGGACCTTTAGTAATGCTCTTAAGTAAATCAAAATGCGTAGAAAAACTTCAAGTTTGATCTTCATT
The DNA here is from genome assembly GCA_030264215.1 of Geostiba sp. GC000077. Taxonomy (NCBI): domain Eukaryota; kingdom Metazoa; phylum Arthropoda; class Insecta; order Coleoptera; family Staphylinidae; genus Geostiba; species Geostiba sp. GC000077. The sequence goes on along the minus strand of JARJDQ010010015.1, from coordinate 3,783 downwards.
TTGAAAAGCGTAGTTTCCTGAAAAATCCCTCTGTGGAATAGTTCATTGTATCACATATCGTGGGAAGTCCTGAAAAGGCCGTCCAAGAGGGAGCCATTTGCAATGCGAGATTCGATTTCTTTCAATTCCATTCTTTTCCGTTGTGAACGTCTGTCGAGAGTTGCGCGTTTATTGAATTTCCGTCCGATAACCGAACGGTGTCCGTCCGGTGTGGCGATATTGCTCTCACCCCACCCCTAACTTATCAAGCAAAAGCGCGAGCAAACAGCGAACGAGACAAGACAACAAAAAGCGCTTAAACGACGTTATAAGCGAATCATCATCATCAGATCATCAAAATAAAACAGCATCATCAATATTTACCGAAATAATAGAGACGAGACGAGAGAACAGACCAAATGAACACATTGAGAAGTGATCTAATGTAAGACGTTGGAGAAATAGAGAGTAACAAATCGAATAAGTTTTATTGGTCAGAAGTAGCAATGACGTCATTATAACGACCAATCACGAGGCACAAAGTAGGCGGAGCAAAATGTTATCACAACGAGTGTGTTGTAATCAGAAGTCAGTAATCACAATAAACATGGACGAATTCATTTACTTAACATTAAAGCACCGCTTGGCAAGCTTCAGATATTCGAGCTATTCAGGCGTTGAAAATATGGTGAAATTAAATTATCTCCCCCCAACCAAGGCGCATTTATTATACGCAAACATTTCTTTTGCCTTGTACATTTTTGACATTCATCAACATTCAATTACGAGCTTGAAATTTGTATGCCGAAAGTATCTGAATGCGCAATCCTTGCTCCGGTGTGCGCGCCGCCGTTAAATAACAACATTTGCATAAAAGCTGGCAGAAGTTTGCGTGGGCGCGCAAGAGGGCGAAAAGGGCGCGAATTAATGTTAATGAACGGAACATACAATCGCCATTGCGACGCGGCCATGCGAGCCGCCCCCATATCGCCACATTTAAAAGCGCACAGTTTCGCACCGCGTGCCTCCCCCGGAAAGTTTTGCCCAACGCCAAACGTATTTCTGCACCATTTTCATCTCGCTGCCTGCCGCTGGTGAGAATAATGCTTTGGGCATTAACGTTTATTACGTTTATTGTATTCTCGTGTCGCCACGTGGCGCGCCTCATGAATATTTGCTTAATTATTTGCCGTCGTCTGCAGTGCTTTTTTCAGCCAGTCAATGAAGTAGTCGGTTAAAAACCGCTGGTGATTACAGTTTCCTGTAATTTCCTAAGCACCAGTAAGTACATAACCATAGCCATTTTTTATATTTAACCAAAATTGCATCAATTGCTCACCTGCTCCTGAAACATGATTTTCGGTACGACTTTTAAGGCCCGAGGGCAAAAAAAAATCAGTGTTTCAGCCCTACAGCTATTTTGATTGACTAGGCATTAAAGTAACATAAAAGAGCAAATAACGAATGAGTAGAAAAAAAGAAGTCAAGATCAAGCGTTCTGTACAATAGAAAATGCTATTTTACTGCCTTGATGCATAAATAACCATTTTGTTTTTAAGACTTTTTTAAGCATGTAATAGTGTATTGTGGGACTAGGGTGGCAAATTGTGGTCCTTAATACGCGTTACCGCCTGAGTGGCACATGAATTTTTTCGCCAACTATAAAAAATCCACTTAACGCCAGGAAAATGGGGCGGTAAAGTTCAGGTGGGCGAAAAAAAGGAAAGTTTAAATTATTCTTTACTCTGATGACTCATCAAGAATGACAATACATCACAAAAGTATTTAAATATTTTTTTAGCAAAAAAAATTTCACTTAAAACTTAAAGAAATATTTATGATTGATTTTTGGAGCTTTTTGCCGATTTAAAAATGATCCTGTTTGACATATGTTCAATTTTGTAGAACTGTGTACATTTGCGTTTGAAGTGCGTTGGCAAAGTGCCGTTTTGCGCCATCGCACAAAACTAAATGTTGTTTAAACACAGTTGGCACGCACACCGCGGCGCAACACTTTGCGACGATTGCGTGTGGGGGGGTGGCGGGCGGCTTGGCTGTTCAGCTATGCATGGGAAAACGGGCGCACAAAAAATCCATTTTAAGCTCCATTTGCATCCGCCCCTAGACTTGTTGTGTTTATAAAATGCATCTAAAAAGCACTTAAAGGTGATGAAACCTTGCCCCTAGCGCTAATATCAAGATGGTTAAAGTGGCGCCATCTAGTGATCAATAGCCCATAAAGCAACGAAATCAATTTCACGCTACTTTTTCACTCCAAGGGAAAAGTATACGTGAAGATTTTGTGCGGAAACCTTTTCTTGTGGTCCTCGACTTAAAAGCTTCCGAGCGTGTGCTATTCCGGCGAACCTTTTCATTTCGTATGTGTTTAAAAACGACTGGGGACCAACCTTTTCTCCACACTTCCAAAATGTTACGCTAAAGCAGGTTGGGGGTGGCGGACATGTAAATAGTGGCGCACTCACCTGTTACGTACCGCGTTCGATTTAAATGCATAGATGATTTTCAAACAGCTTCGTGTAGACTAGATCCTGGAAATGCTCTATTATCCTTGGGGATATTTCAATTTTGCAGCGGGTACTTTTTTTTGCTCGAATGCGAATTTCAGCTCGCTTTTCGTAGCATTGAAATGTTTATCATCTTCATTATGCGAAGTGGCAGTCGTACGCAATGCGAATCGCGATTGTGTGATCCTGCGGCAGGATAACGCCAGTCACCATAATAACAGCCAACCGCCCCGCACAGTAGCGTTGTTGTTCAATTTTCTTAATGGATTACAAGTATGTATACACCTACGATTCCAGCATATCTATTTCGTCCTGCGGCGTCCTTTTTGTACCCTTTTTCGCGGTGCTACCTTTGTGGCCTTGCTTCACTTTTCAATTGCTATATTCAATTGATTATTTTTAGCGCCCCCCCCACATATGGCAACAAAAGAGTACATTTTTCATTTTAGCGTGACTGTGACATAACCTAACATTTCAGTATAATTATCCCTATCATCGATTAGTCCCCGGATTGTGGGGCGCAGTGGTGCGGGAGAAGAGCATATTAAATATTCCGCAACTTGCTGAAATTGCAATTTGCTGCCGCGCATTGGGAATGCGAATTAAATTTTAACATTAAATCGGCATGTAGTTAAAAGCATCGCAGTGTGGAGCAGGGATGCAGTGGTAAAATATTTAATGCGTTGTCAATTCAGCACTTCTCGCCGCCGTTGAAGTAGTGAGGTCTAGCGGATTAATTGCACTCCGCAGCAATTAAATATTCATATTATTTAAATTTGATGTCAGCAAAAAAGAGCTGTTTTTTCTTTTGACCTTAACGAAGGTCACAAATAGTGGGGAAGACAAGGGTAAGAATGTAGATAGAGTGGTGTGGTTCAAGGGTTGGTAAACAGGTTTCATAGCAATTAGAACTGTTATTTGTAGAAATTGTAGCAATCATTAAAAGTACAGGAAACATAGGTTTTTTGATGGAACTACTTCGCCCCTAAGACGGGGTTAGTTTTTTGTTCGTTGATGGTTTTTGACATACGTACTACAAGTAAAAAAAATCTGAGCATGTAAAATACAATTTTTTCTTCCACAAAGTTTCAAATGGAAAAGCACAGATATCTACCGGCGCCTCCACCATCGTGCTATTGGTGATATATTTGATTATTACGTAATGAATTTGTTAACAGTTTATACATGGAATGGCATGACTGGAAAGGGCATGAAATTTGCCAATATGTCACTATAAAAATTTATTTCACAATTGTATAAGTTTATGAGTTATTGATTA
>JARJDQ010010003.1:0-14555 GCA_030264215.1 Geostiba sp. GC000077 | reverse complement strand
TTTACGACGCTTATTTTTAGCAACAAGAATCCGAAGAGAAAATTCAAATCGTCCCAATGGTTTGGGAGCAATCACCGAATCTGTTTTTTGAGTTTTGTTTTTTCTGCTCCGCGTACGTGTATGCGTTTTCTTTCGGACTTGTTACATTTACTTGGAAACATTGGCATGCAGTTTCATATGGGCAATGCATTGGCTTATGTTCATGAATAAATGAAATGCACTGTATATTTAATTTAATCATATTTGAATAGTCAAAGAGGCGCTTTTTTAAGCTGAACTTTATTGTAACCTCTTCCAGTCAAGGGAAGTGCTTCAAATTTTACTTTAATTTTTTATCTCGCAAACACGGAAAATATTTTCCGTCGTGTGTTTTCCAATATTTCCCGAACCCGCGGTTCTACTTTAATATTTTTTTGGACAATTAAATATTTGTGGATAATTAATGAGACGCTCTGTAAGGTTTACCTTACTCTAAAGGAATGGCAATTGGTAATGTGAAATTCATAATTTTTGCAACTTTTGTTATTTTGAAAACATGCGACGAAAAATGATATTTTCCGAATGCATGATCCTTGTTTATTGTTTTCGTTTCTTGGAATACTTTCTAGGGTTGCGAAGTACTATAAAATTACCTTTTAAAATGCTTGATATTTTCCAAACGTGAGTTCTTTCATTAAGTTTCTTTTGATATTTTGATAGCCCAAGAGATCCTCTTTAAAGTGCTCCTTATTGCCATCCCTTGATATCACGGTAAGTACCCCTCATTCCTCCCTTAAAACTTAGACCAATTTTCAAAGTGCCGAAAACACGCATCGGAAATTGCTTTGTTTTTCCTTTAGGCGCCATCCATACTTCCATTTTAAAATTACCTCTGATGTCTTGATAGCTAAAAAGACACTTATTAGACTGACCATCTCCCAATTGTCCCCAATTGTCACCGCACGCCACTTTGAGTAATATGAATATGTAATTACATTGTTAATTCACTTTTTAGGGTCAAACGCCATTTGATGTGGCAGACACCGAAATGTTCCGCTTCCTCGAGGACGTACGCAAGAAACAGAACAAGGAGGAGGTGAGCCGGCGACTGGCGAAGAAGAAGCTCGATACGGACAAGATCGCCGACAACGAAACGCCAAAGAAGATCAAGATGGAGCTGGACCTGCAATCCGAAGATAAGCTGAACGCGTACAGCATAGGTAAGACCTGGCAATGCGCCTGCTTCAAGCCTTCTTCGGCCGCTGTGCTCGCGCGCTTACTCTCTGCACGGCCCCCTGCTTTCCTCTTGCCCACCTGACTTTATATTTTACTTCTTACTTGTGAATTAATGCTTATAATGCTCTTATTTCTTTATGCTTGTCGTCGAGCTGTAGGGCTCAGTACCTGACTACTTTTAGCTCGACCTTTTTTGCTTCGCCTTGCTTTTTGCTTTTGTTATTTATTTGCCAAATTGCAAAAATAAAATTGTTCTTTATTACCAGTATGGTTTACTGTCAGTTTATGCGGCGGCATCGCTTGGCTTTTTCATTGGGATATTGATTTCATTTTCGTTTCTTCATCATTTCTGCACATTCTAACGTTTCACAGTTATGTTTCAAGTTGCATTCGTGCATATTTTGCATTTTGCTCCATGGCTCATGGCGCATGGCGGCATGGCGCATGGTTTAATCACTCTTTGGCTTCTTATATAAAAACGCTAACTAACGATGCATAACAATAATCTCATGCGTGTGTTTCGATTTTTGTTCACTTTGCTTGCGGGCGCCGTTAAAGAAATGGAGGTCTCTAGTGAGAGCGAGACCGATTCGGACAGCTTGGACGATAGCGATACAGAATCAGAATCGACGAGTTTGGATGGTAATCAGCGTGTACTTTATTTTGTGTGTTGTGTGGCAACGACACGGCACTCATGTCTCATCCGTTCATCACAATATGCAAAAACAATCCTCAAAGTTTCAACAATCAACAAGTTTTGTTTTAACTCCAAATCTTCATCGCACCACATTTTTTTCTATTATTTTCAAACTAGTTACACGATGTCTGATTGAGTTTGTTCTCTGTTCCGTTATCGTCATGTTGATTTTATGTCATTTTTTTTATGGTGTGGGGTACAATCCCATCATAACGATGTTTGAGCGAAACTTGCTTATTCATTCATTGTTTGGTCTCAGATATTTGATTGATGTTTCTGGGTGTTACTCATGGAAACACAAAAACTAATATTTTTTTGTTATGGCATTGCAGAAAAGAAGAATAGAGTAAATTCGAATATGGACACCGTGCATATAACCACCAAGGACAAGGACGACGAGGTGAAGATGCCGCCCCCATCGCCGCCCAAGCCGCTCGTCGACGAGAACTCGGAAGACAATAAGCCGTCATGGCGGCGTACCGTCCCCGGGCGACAGCCCAAGACCGAAACACCAATTAAAAGTAGTAATAGTTTTAGTAAGTCGCCAACCACACTGCATAACCACACTTTTCAACTAACGCTGGTTTCAAATTTGCAGAGAGTAAAGAAGTAACAAATGAAAATGACGTTCAGTTGCGGCGAACAAACAGCTTCCAGAACGATCCTGAGTAAGTACAAATTACACCCGCGACTCGCTTTCAACTTGTTTCTATGTTATGTCATTATGTCATTGACGAGGTGAAGACTCCTTTGTTTTAATGTTGCGAAAAGAGCTGAACTGAGGTTATGTGATATAATTACTCCTTGGCAAGATGATGCTTTATTTTATTTATTTAACCAAATTTTCCAAGACGGTAGCAATTATTGGTGATTAATTCGAAACATCATTTGTATCATATAATCAACGACAACACGCCAACATTGTGTGTGATTAACAAATTAATCATGTGCGAGGACCGTTCTGCAGGTCCGCTTGCTTTTCGTGGTTCGTGGCAGTGCCAAAGAAAGAAAAAAACTGAGAACCGGCGAGACCTAGTAGCAACGTAGCAACGACTACAGCCGTTTGCTTATTAAAATGATTAAACTAATTAAAATGAAAATAATGCTTTCATATTGCGATGGAGAGATCAGACCATGTATAATATCTAAATTATAAACATCAACAATAATTTTTATTGATTGCTCCAGGTTGTTTTGATACTCGTTTTCGTAATTTACTTTTGATTTGAATCTGGATCTATTTTGTTTTTTTTTTTTTGAATGAATTTTGAAGTAGCAGTCCAAATGTGATTCTTGTGAGCTTTCATTTCTATTATCGAACTTTTTGGCATGATCTTTTTCATTATTTTTTTTTTGTTATTTTGATTCCTGTTTGAAATTTTCAACTCGTTTTATTCGAAAACTTGCGCTGAAATTGTGGATGGTTTTGAGACATTCAGTATGAAACAGCCTGAGAGTGATCCCTGATCATTGTTTGACTCACATTGCTTGCATGTGTTTAGGTTCTACGCGCGATATAGGGCGCTGCGCGCACGCATCCAGGCCAGTTCCTACCCTAACTACCAAAATGCCACTTACATCATCCCACCCCCCTCCCACCAGCGGCAACTCAGGTATGCACGATGTTGATTTTATTTTTATTCTACTTTTATCATTTTCAATCAGCGTATACAGAGACTATTTCGATGTTGTATTTAATTGCTCGCTTACCGCATGTTAACTCAAAATTTTAACTAAATTACTACGTAATTCACTAAGACTAAGACTAACCGATCATTTCGAAAGAAATTATTACCAAGTTTGCCAGACGATTCTGCTTGTCAAGCGTAGTAATAATGGATTTAGACGTAAATGCAATGTTTGCTCGGATACGAGTGTTAATCTCGTTGGTGTGCTTTTAGTGCAAATAATAAAGAAGAGAATGCGGATAGCAACGAGTCGACGCGATCGTCGACTGAGTCGCCCATCAAAAACGCCGCCAACTCGCCGTCGTCCAGCCCGTTGCCCAACAGTCAACCCGTCCGAAGGTACAGATTTCTTTCTATTTGCATTTTTGCATATCTAAGCAGCATTTTGGAAAGTCACAAGTTTCACTACAATAAAACTGCACTTGTAGTGGCCTAAAATTGCCCATAAACGCCGTCGTTGCGACGGCAACGGCCGCGACCGGCGTGCAGGTCACGCCCAGCACCAATGGCACCACCCCCCATACGCCCCCCACACCGCCGACGGCGACGGCAGCCTCCACAGCGCAGAACAATCGGCTCACGATGATTAAGAACTTCTTCAAGTATGATGACAACTGTGTGATGGCGTTGGATGTTTTTGATTTGCCGATTTACATCTTTGTGCCTTTCAAGTTACAACAAACAATATTGACCAATTTTTGATGCGAAATGCGATTGCGATGACTAACACCTTATCTGTTGCTGTTTACTGTTTTAATGGGGTTGCTACTTGCCACATCTGTGGTGCATAGTCTCATTGTCATTTTGTACGTTGCAGATCCTTTGTACCTCCAGTTCGCGACGAAGAGAGCGAAACGCAGCGCAAGGCACATGCGAAGCGCGTCCGCGAGACACGCCGCTCCACGCAGGGCGTGACGCTCGAGGAGATCAAGTCCGCCGAGCAGCTAGTGAAGAAGAAGAATCAAACCACCAATAATAACAATATCGAGCAGGTAAATGACAACACAATTAACACTTATATTATTATATACACTGGCATATAGTGTATATCATATGAGGATATGAGCTTCATTCATTTCAACTTGATTTGCTTTCAATTGTGTTTCAATTGGTTTGAATTCGAACATCGTTTCATTGACCCAATCATTAAACGTTTTAAACAAGTGACCAGTAATAATATCGATCACTCACGCATCACGCTTTTGTCCGTTGGGTTGGATGATCAACTCGATGGTGGCATATCATGTGGAACACCGGATGACTAACAAATGTGCTTTCGTACTAACAGTCTAACGGGGTGAGCGTGAGCGCGACGATCACAACGGCAGCGCCCACTGTGCCGCTGCCGGCGCGTGAAGACGACGTGGCGGCGACGTCGCCCACACACGGGGTCGTACAGCCGCCGTTGACGCCGACGCAGGAGCCGCCGCCGCAGCCGTTGGTCGCGCAGCAGGAGCGGAGGCCATCGTGGAGGTTGCGCGTGGATAATGGTAGCAAGGTACGTAGGGCTTTGGCTTCAGCAGAATACTTGCGCCTTAAACTTTACTTCTCAAGTCTTCACAAGTCATAATGCCATAAAGCTTGTTTGAGGTGAAGTCCTGATGAGGTGATGGTTGCATGTTCATTATTCATATCATTTCTTCCTCTTGTCTCTTGTAGCATCCAACATATTCCGTATTGTAGTTGTCTGTTGTCTTTTTGTAGCCTTGTAGTCTAGTGTTTACATTGTTTACAGATTGGCGTTTGGTGCGTCGCATTGGTGTGCTGTCTGTGTACGCTGCAGTGTCAGCCGATGTTATTTGCTTTTCTCTTGGTCGGTGTTTGTTTGTTTACGCGCTTTGGATATTTATTTATGCCGTATTTGCGTTAGCTTCACATGCGACAAGTTGCCTCAAGCGCTCAAGTCAACACCATCCGAAAAACAGCAGCGCGAAATGTTTCTCTCTATTTTTTTTTTGCTTTTGTTTTCTTTTTATTGCGATGGCTTTGTAGATTTGTAGTTGGTAGTTGTGTACGTATTGTTTATCTATAGTTTGTACTCCCTTCCCATTAATAAATCTGTAAATCCCAATTTGTCCTTCCATTTCATCTTTACGACGCTTGACAGAAAAAAGAACCAAAATGGCTGCCGATTCTGGTTTATAGTTTTGAGCTGTTTACTTCTATCAAGTGTTGTAATCATGGACTTCGCTTTCATACGCGAACAACGGTGATGACATTGCCATGTTTGCAATCGCCTTGCCGGCCTTGAATCACACAGCAAGTACGAACGTATATGGCAATTAGAGAAGTCGTAATAAATCATCCCGATGACGAAGACTCCCTTCTTATGCGCTTCACTGCTCATCTGCAGCAGAATCTGGGGATTTCAATTTCTAACTTTTTTTTCAAATTTACTGTTGCTAGTTTACTGTTGCATTTGATGCGTTGCGCTTGCAAGTTAATGTTTGTGCTTTTTTATTGTGCAGTTTAAACTGGAAGACGCGAACAAAGTGGAACCGCCTTCATCCTCAACCACCGTGTCGACGACGACGCCCGCCTTTGTGCGACGGCCCTCTAGTACGACGACCACCGCCTCCACCACCACCACTGCACCGGTGGTGCGGCCTTCGTCAGCGCCGGTGGTTGAAACGGCCGACACGACCGTTACGCTATCGCTGAGAAAGCCCAAAGGGGAGGAGAAGAAGGAGGAGGATAAGGAAAACGATGTGCGAAACGTGCAGGCTACGCTGGCGACGCAGGCAGCCATTCAGAGGCGGAGAAGGCCTAAGCGGCGGTCGACTGGGGTCGTCGCGTTTGACAATAACGAAGTAAGCATCCACATGCGTCAATCGCTGCGGCTTTTACATTCAATCGCCTCTTTTTGTAGGACTTTGAAGCTGAAAAGGACGGCTCCGGTGTGGAGAATGAGGATGCTATCAAGCAAAATCACCAAGAGGTGAGTAATAACATTGATTCAATGTTTTCACCACGTTTGAGTCGGTTTGAATAAATACAAATGTCACGAATCCCGTGAATCCCACGAATAATTCACCCTGAAAATGTCGCAGATTATTTCTGTGACTTTTCTTTGTTGTGCAATTAGAGCGAACACCTGAACGTGACAAATGTGCCACTACCTTTGCCAGAGTCGCGGCAATCGGCCTAATTTTAGCTGCACTCATGTCCACGTCCTCATGTCCTGTAACGAGTAATTGATGACAAAGTAGCCTATAGGCCTACAAGTTTAGGTTTACAAATGTTTGCATCCGCACATTCGACGCAAAATAGACACGCCATGCGATAAGATCAACGCACTTTTATACAAACACCGAAAATACCGAAATTACATTAACATTCGCCATTGAAACGCATAAAACTTGGTAAACTCAGGAACTCAGTGCATCGTTACCGCAACGCATTACACATGTGAAATGTGCATGAACTTTATGAAATATTTAGTTAATGGCGCTGCGCATCACGGCATCAGTGAAATCCCAACTTCTGCATTCGAATGGGAATAGAAGCATTTTTCTGATGCGAATTGAACACATGTGATCGCACGCCGATTACGTACGAACACAGAACACAGTGGCTAAAATTAACCGCACGTTGGCTAAATTTAGGGATGTTCTCAGACCGCGCTACGCTCGTGTATAGTCGACGGTCGACGGATGCGAATTCATAATCGAGGATGCACTGAACATTGAGCATTACAGATTGATGATCGAAGTGAGAGGAATGAGAGGAGGCAGGATGCGTGGGAGCGATTAAACACATCATGACGTGCGTTCGCTTTTCCTTTTTCCCGATTGGTGCTGCTGTGGGCCTGAGCGCTGCTTGAGAGAGTTTTTGGACATTTCGCCGGTCGTAATGTGCGCACCCGGTACGGGCGCGGCGCGTTGATTGTTCGGGCTGTCGGTGGGCCAATAATACGCACGTTAATCGCGCACGTCGAAACAGCACGTGCTGCGACTGCTCGCGGGGAGTATTTGTTGATACAGGTACAAGGTCCAGCGATTTGGACTGGATCCAGCGGGGAAAGCCTAAAGCAACTAACAGACGTTCGGCAATCGTAAAATTTGAGTAATGATGGAGTCTTGTTCGCTGCGCCGCAAGTCCGCACAAACACGTGCGATATAAACCATGAACAGAGTAAACTCTCGTCCGAAACGTGGCTAAACAATGATTTGATTTTCGGCGCAATTCAAGCGTGAAATTGTTTGCAGAATCTGGAAGATGCACATGCAGACATGCAACCATGCAACACCGTGATTCATTTTGAATGCGGAAAATTAGTTGTAATTAGGCCGTCGAGGCAGTTCGTCACGACTATTTTAATTGTTCGCACGTAACAAATACATTCGACGGTGGTCGGGCGGGCTAAATTTAACGCCGTGCACAAACAGTGTGCGTATTTTTAGACAATGATGCACCCGGTTTCATTGCACGTCTCGATATGCACATCATAAAAATATTGAACGTTTTTGACACATTCGTAGAAATCGTGCCTCGGTGCCTGCTGTGCGATGGCAACAACTGCTGCTCTCAACACTGTGCAATCATATTTCTTTCAGCGTCTAATTTTACGCTCTGATAGATTACGAAATGTTTGAAAATATCGCCGACGAGCAGATGAATAAAATCGCACTGTTTTCCAACTTGAACACGGCGAGAGATTTTTTGCGTAATTTATGAAGGAATCCGAACGGGATTAGTGCTGTGCTTACGTTGACGTCGGTGCTAATACACATTCAAAGTTAATGTGTCTTTGAATATCGTTTTCCTCGCTTGAAAGACAGCCGGCGGATTTTCGCGGCTGTGTGTCAAGGTTTCGTCATGCATTTGTTGTATTTTGGTCCCGCGTGGTTTACTGGATTTCGTCCTAATACTCCTAATCCGCGGCAGCGCGTGTTTCCAAAACAACATTCGATTGAAACTTTGAAACGGGAAGGAAACGAGTACATAATGATATATGACTTATGGCGGCACAAAAGGAGTGCGCCCTAGAGCCTAGAAAATATCCTACGCGGTTGCAAACATTTATCATGTTGGGATATTGGTCGTCGGTGTTATTTTTTCGCTCAAAAACTGTTTTGGCGCGTTGGGCACATTTGTGAATGTCATTTTTTCGGTTCACTGTTCAGGAGAGCTGAGATAGTCTCCACGGTCTCCAGGTACTGCTTGAAATAGCCTTAGACGCGGTAAAAATATCCTTGCGAGGTGAATATTTCACGCAGTACACTTGCACAAAGAAATTGTCATAATTTTTGTATGTTTGCGAAAATTGCGAGGAAAGGAGGAAAGTTACAGTGCGACTTGGTAATTTATCGTTGAACTTTCGCACGAAGCGTCAACGTATGTGGCAAACAACATTAAGTCTTAACTTTTTTTAAAGATTTTAAGACGAAACGCATTATTTATCTTGTCCAACGCTGGGACATTAATCGCAAGAAGAGTAAGGCAAGGCGTAAAACAAGCGTTCGACGACGTCACACACGTGCGCGTGTTTGTTGGGTGTTCCCTCTTGTTTCGAGAATCGAGAATGTTTTAAATAGCGCCCGGTCGTCAGCCGAAAAGTAAAGGTGTGCGCGATATATTCACGGGTGCCGCGCGCTGCCCATACAGTCTGCGAACACCATCGGCGGACGCGCAACCAAAAAAAAAACCCGAACGCAAAGTGTGCACATGTGATTTGATTCAAAACAAACATCTCGATATTTATTTACACGCGACGCGAGGCAAATAATCTCACTTATCTCACACCATCTCACATAGTTGCAAAAATGTCCTTCCGTTCCAAGCAACCGGTCGCTCCTGCGCGACGAAGATCCGCTTCTTCGCTCCGCAGTGGAAACACATCGTTGACGAATGGTTACAGTTCCGCGTCGCGTCCGAGGAGTATGAGCTACTATGCAGGCGCCTCCACAGCGCCCTACAACAGTTACTCCTCCAGCTCGTCGCCCTATTCGTCTTATTCGTCCTCGTACGGGAATAATTCATCATTAAATTCTTATGGCAGTGGCGGGTACAGTGCATCCAACTATAAAAGTCCGTACTATTCGAACGGATATCGCACTGGTGGTGCCTCTTCAGCGTATACAACCACCGGCAGTCTGACGATACCGGCGAAAACGCTCGCGAATGTTAACTATGGCAGTAATTACGGGAACGAAGGGCACAGGTCCCGACAGGCGGCGAGGAACGGTAGCTATAGCCGCGACAGGTCACACTCGAGGTCCCGATCGCAAACCACCGCGTCCGGCATGGGCTCGAAGAGTTTGAGCATGACTTCTTTGAATTCAGAAGGATATTGTGTAATGAACACCCACTTAACCGCACTTTGGTAGGTTCATTGGTTTAAATTGTTTGTCCATTGCCATTGTTACAGAGCGGAACAGAACGGTCAAGTTCGCGAAGTTCAAGAATTGGCAGCGCTAATGATCTAATTTTGCGCGGTGAGAATGGCGAGATCGACTACAAGAAGCTCTACGAACTGGCGCTCACAGACAACGACCGGCTCAAGGATAAGCTGCGAAAGTCGGATGAGGAACTCAGGGATACAAAGACTACGCTTGAAAAGCTCAATACTATTGTGAGTGATACGATATACAAACAGCAAAGTAAATGTTAACTAACCCGTTACTTTTGCAGACAAGTAAAAATTCGCTCTCGGAACTAGAAAAACGAGAGAGGCGCGCGATGGAGAGGAAACTGAGTGAAATGGAGGAGGAACTAAAGGTCAGTACACCTATCACCAAATATCACTATTTAACGTTGTTTAATTGCATCATCATTTTGAGTTTTCTTTCATTCACATTCATAATTTTTTTTTAATACCTTTGTGATTTTATTGAGATCATTAGTCAAGGCATAGTGAACGTGATGTTTTTGATACATTTTTGTCATTAACGAACTTTTCCCCTCTTTGTTGCATCTTTTTTTTTCACTCGACTTTATCCCATCGACATTTTCACACTTATTTCTCATTTTCATCATGTTTCACACTCGATTTTGTTTTTCTGTGTTGATGAATTGTACGTCGTCGTCTTCCATTTTGTGTATTCGTGACTGTCTTCACGCCCATCGAGCGCACCGTTGAATTTGAAAATTATCTTTTCTAGCAATTGCAAAAGTTAAAGGCAGAGAACGAACGCCTGCGGGCGGAAAACAGAGCCCTCACGCGCGTCGTCAGCAAGCTAAGCAACTCTGCCACGAAATAGGTAAACTCTCGTTTTTGGTAGAGTGTCCTGCCATCACGCAAGCCCGAAAACACCCGCCGCTGTTGTATTCGATACGCCTATCTAACGCATTGCGGCGCCCGCTCATTTTCTATCACAAACTTCTTTTAACCCAAAAGTCACAACCGAGATGCATCTCCAATTCTCCACGACACGAATATATTCCGGCAGGCGCCAAAGTCACAACTCCACAAGCAACAGCAATCACTTTGAAATTGTTTTCCGAAACACACACAACTCCTACATTTACAGTCATGCACAGTTTAACATGTTTTGGTCGCCATTAACGGCTGAAGATCGATTGACACTAATTTAGCTTAATTATTGACTCAGTACACAAGATGTTAATGTGGTTTGTTCCTATTCGATTGTTTTCTTTAAAGCACTTTCCTTGCGTTCTCCGTGTTGGAGCCGGTTTTGTTTGTTTTTCTTGCCGAAAACGAAACGCTTTCGTTTTCTTTGAAGCATGCCAATGTTGTGGTTTGTTTGAAATTTTGTCTTGTGTTACAGTTACAAATTTCAATGTTTTCTTCTTCAATGTATTCGTCCAATGTACGTGCGCTATACTAAAGTACCATTGTGGTGTTGTCGTTTTTCAGCAAATGGACGTGCTAAAGAAGGAAAACCAGCGGCTGAAAGAAGAGAACGGAGCGCTAATCAGAGTTATCAGCAAATTATCGAAGTCTTAATTTTATATTGTA
This sequence comes from Geostiba sp. GC000077, assembly GCA_030264215.1. Classification (NCBI taxonomy): domain Eukaryota; kingdom Metazoa; phylum Arthropoda; class Insecta; order Coleoptera; family Staphylinidae; genus Geostiba; species Geostiba sp. GC000077. Next base: position 3,034 of record JARJDQ010010003.1, on the reverse strand, counting down.
CAGCAAAAACACCTACCTTATTTGCATATACAAAAAGAAAACACTGTTGCTGCATTCGTGTTCGCGTCTCCGAAACGATTTGCGCTCGCTCAAAGCGACGCCCGCCGGGGCGGCGAAACGATTGCAGATTACGATTAGTTGTAGCAACTCTTTAAGTATTATTTAATTTATTTTATAAAGGCGTTCTTTCTAGGGGAAGGACGCGAGATGAAACACATTTTTTTGGATGAAATTGAAATTTGCAACGGAGCGCTTTGTTGCATGTGGACGATAATGCTCATGGCTCATAGATTACTGTTAAACGATAACTCACCTACGCCTGAACTTGCATTGAATTCTAAACGCGAAAACCGAAGGTTTTATAAAGTCAAAGTCTGATGCATCGTGAAAAATGACTCCCAAGTTGTTGGCTCATTTTTACTCTGGATTTTAGTTTAGAGCAACTTTTATCAGCATTTTTCAGATACACGTTTTATTATAATTCGTCACATAATCATCTAATTACCTGTTGTGCTTTATTTGTGATTGATTTATATATTTATATGATATTTTTGTGTAATATTATCTGTTCGGTACCCTGTCCACCGCTCGCAAACGGCAGCTCTGCTTTGTTTCTGTGCATTTTTCCTTTTCTTTTTTTTAACCCCATTTTTGTTCTTTCTCTCACTCCCCTCCATCCATAACTTCTATGTGTCACATTTGGTTCGAATACAATTCTCGGGAAAACAAAACCCACTGGTATAGTCTTCATTTTTGCGCTTTTTGCCTGCTGCAACAATTGTAAAACAATATTCAAAGAAAAATGCTAAACACATTTATACGAAGATAAACCAGCAGATAATGGAAAGAAATAAATATATAATTAGAGCGTAGGATGCAAAAAGAGAACAATAAGTTATTTATTTAGTAATTCTATTGTGACTTAGTTAGGAAAGAAATTTAATTGAAGCTGCGAAATTTGCAAATTCTATCAAATATAAATCTACATTGCAAACAGCTTACAAAGAAAGAAAATGTAATATGTATATTATTTGTGAAAATTTATCTAAAGTTGCATATGATATGATCCACCGAAAATATGGAAAAAACGGAAAATGTTATACGTTTCATTATACTTATCTAACACTGTGTTGTGATTCAATTAGTTATAGTTTTAGTTAATTTCATTATTAATACGACATATATGTATATTTAATAATTTAAGTATCGTTTTAGAACTTCTAATTTTAGTATATTCTCTGTTACTTCAAAACTCTCTTTTCAATCTCCTTTATGTATTTCTTCGATTGTTTTTTCTGTTTTGTTTCTGTTTATATGACGAAAATATCAAAATATATTCAATTTAGATTACACATATGCAAGATTTTACAACAAACAAATAACTCGATCGAAACTGCTTTTTTGTTCTCCTACCAATAATAACTATAACACAAATAAACTTTTACATAATTTGCAATATCAAATCAAGCATAAGGTTGAATGCAAACTATATCATGATCTTATTTTTATGCACATTGTGCTTTGCGCCTTTTGAAGTTATTAATAACTTGTATGCTCTGCGTTTATCGCACAATTTCGACTTGAAATTGAGCGGAGAGTCCTGTGGCGATACGCCAATAAACGAAACGTTTTCCTTGTTGTTCCACAATTAGTTTAAAATATCGAATGTTGTGCTGGATTGATTTACCGACAATATTATAGATTAACGGAGGTATTGGGCCAAATAATTTTTTATTTTATAAACGAGAAAAGATCATGAAATACGTGAGAAACATTCATTATTACTTGGTTGTATAAAACTTGGTGAAGCATAACATTTATTTCGAAATATTAAACTTTCTACTGGTGAGTTCACGCAAAATATTTAGGACTAAATTTGGAATGTGTATACTGGTTTAAAACTTTAAATTAACATCCATCAAATTGTAATATTTTAGAACAACTTGAAAAATACCATTCTAAGTAATTAATGCTAATAAGGCAATTTTCAAACTGAAACTTTTGTACTTGTCGTGAGTTGTAACCGCTCTCAGCTGATTGTAGTATACTACACGTGTTCAGTGAAGACTGTCTAATTGAGATTAAATTCTGTCATTGTTTAGTTCACTTGTGACAGTTAATAGAACAGTGATAGAATCAGTTATATAACCGGACAAGTTGCGTTAAACGCAGTATTAGTAAAGTCCGTAACAAGATGTAGTGTTGACTGCAATTAAACTTATTTCGTTAATCCCCGCTACCGATAATCTTGAAGTACTCGAAAGAGCCATAAATAAAGCTTTGGCGAATACACTCCTGCAAAAATGTCGTTTTATACCTGACGAACCCAATATTTATAGCACCCGGGCACTTGAAAATACCCTTAGTCATATTATCGATAAAATCCGGATTGAAGTCAACACTATATCTTGTTACGGACTTTACAAATTATTAAGCTATCATATTGATCACGATTTACAATTTTCAAAATTGGCAAAAATACTAGTTGTCTCAGCTTGGAACTGAGCTAATCAATATCTTGCGCATTTAATACTAAATCTTAAACAAAAACCAAGTCATAAATCATTCGACTGAACTCACCACAACAAATAACGGGAATAACCATTCCCGTTATTCCTTCACTTGTACACAACTTTAATTAACGGATTTATTAACTTCCGTTACATTTTCCACCGTTAAGAAAGTCCGTTAACCGTTAACGCAAATTCTGCGAAGTGTTGCTCAAGTGATGAAGTGAGTGCGGGGTGCGACGCAAGGCGCAGTTCACACTTCGCAGATTCGCAGTAGTTGGAAGTCGAAGCAAGGTTCGGGGTGCAGGCGAGAGCGACCGAGCGACGAGAGCACAAACGTGAGCGGGCAAGCGTGCACATGCACAGTGCATTGTTTAGCTTTGCAACGATTGCAGCAACAAACCTAGAACTGGAAAATTTACAAAGAAAGCCATTAACTTTCTGCCAACCTTTGATTGACGCTCTATCCAGCGGTTTGAGCAAAAGGTTGCTTCATCTAATGGAGGATGAAGACTGCCAACTAG
>JARJDQ010009996.1:0-17145 GCA_030264215.1 Geostiba sp. GC000077 | reverse complement strand
GGAATACCAAAATAAGGCTAAAATGTTAAGTTGGTTTAACATTTGAAATTTTACTAACATTACATTAAATTAAATTACATTTCAGAAAAGTTACAGAATCGAGCCATTAATGTCTTATTTTGCTTACAGAATCGCAAAATCGTAAAATTATGTTAGCAACATTTTTTAAAATTACATTACATTAAATTTAGCTTACATTTGCTTACAGAATCGACCTATTAGTCACATCTTCAAGCAAATCACATTGCACATAGAGGAAGTTGTGGTAGTTGCTTATACATAGATGAACATTATAACTCTATGCAACAAAAGTAAGTACATCGTGAACAGTCTTGATCTTTATAAGTTGCTTGTACAAAAATATTTTACTAACCTCTGGTTGTTGACAGGTTCGACAACGAAAACACTGTACATCGATTATCGTGGGCGGCGTGGGCGTAATCTCGAAGAAGTGTGCATTGCTTTGTACTTGATCTTCATAATTTTCTTCTTAATTTTCAGCAAAATATCGATACGCAGAACAAGTCGTAACGGCCGCCGAAGAATTTCTCAGAGTAATTGTGGATTGTGGCGCCATACGGGGACGCGGAGAACATCTGAACTAAGAAAATCAGAATCATATAGATTATAAGGATACTTGACAGAGTATACCTGTTTCACTCGCTCCACAGTGCTTTCTAAATGCAGACCGTATATCTGTATCATAGTCCTTTTCCAATGCACAATCCACACTATTTCAGGCGACCTCTTGCTTGCTGGCGCCTCTATGAGGCATTCAAAGGTGACGTCATTGAACGTTAGAGTCGTGGAGGGTATACAATAGAATACTCCAGAATTATAATGACCTGACGAGTTTTAAGTACTAATTGTAATGTGACGAAACATATTGTTTGTTTCCCATATGTTGTTTCGTCCCATTAGAATGATCGAAAACTCCTCAGATTATTCTAACTCTAAAGCTTGCTCTAAAGTCACCTTTTGTTTACCCACCACTCCCACCACAAAAGGTCTACGCTACGACTCTAACCGTAATGTCACGTGATTACATTAGAATGCTTTATGGTTTCTTTTGCATCGAGTTTTGTTTTTCATGTTTCTTGCTAGTTGCTAAATATTAATGCTGATTAATGCAAAAGAAGTCCCGAAGGCAAAATGGATTTTGAACTGAATGAACATGTTCCCCCGAAAATCAAAGCAATCCATGAGTTTATTAACAATGAAATCATTGGTAAGTATAACAGTAAGTGCTCCAGCATGACTCTTTTGTTTTTGTGCTGATCCCTTTCCTCCCCACAGGCTTAAGCAAAATGAAGAAACTGCGCGCCAAGCTCTACAACACCATCCCCAAGAGCAGCAGCCACACATTTGAGCTGGAAATCCCCTTTGCCGGCACCTACCTCAAATGGGAGGTGATCTTCAGCAATGAGGATTTAACTTTTGCACCAGATTTTGATTTTGTTAATGATCAATTCCTCACTGATCCTGATGTGGATGTCATTGAGAAGCATATACCTGCCCTGCACAATTGGAACATTGATGATCCAAAGTGTCTGTACATGGTGGTAAGGCAAATCCTGCAGCTGTACAAGAAGTTTCAGGTGGATCGGCTGCAAGTGAACAAGTATGAGAGGCAATATGTGGAGTATTCAATGCTCATTGGTGAGATGAACATTCCAGAGGATGATATTGAAGTGCTCATTGATCAGTCTGATTGCATTCACTTTCTGATCCAACTGCCAATTGATGTCTCCATCCTGCCACCCTATATGGGCAAGTACTTTGAGAACAGCAACTGGCACGACCACCCGCCAGCCGAGATGTGCAACCCCGGCCAGGATATCATCATGCTGAGGGTGAGCTACATGAATCAGAAGGTGCAAACGGGCGTATGGCTTACGCCGCACCTCGAAGAAGTGATCGGCAACACCAAGCAGGTGCGTCTGCCAACGTTCGGCAAGGATATGACGCTGTCGGAGTACATACCGGCTGTGAAATCGGCGATTCGCGAGAAACTCGCGACGATCAGTCGCCACTACGAGATGCGCAATCAATTCGTGAGCACCATGTTGGCGTATCAGGGCCGGAGCGTGATTGAATACGATAACTTTACCTTCGGCAAGATAACGCTGCTGCTCGAGGCGCAGGAGAACTACTGCCTCGTGATCATCCACCTTGGCAAGCACTTCGATAAACCCATCGTGCAGCTGCGCTCGCTGTACCTCGAGCGCAACAATAAGCCGATGAGCGAAAATCTCAACTACTCCTACAATCCGAACGCCAGCATCGAGGAGACGGTGAAGCGGATTATCAGCACGGTCTACTGCTTCCTCACCACGTACAAACCTGAGAACAATCACAACGTGAACATTAAGAACGACTTAAAACACAACGAGTGCAAGAGCTACGCCTCGACGCTCAATAAACAAACTTAATACAAAAAGATTCAACAAAAGATTCAAGTTGATACTAACACTATATAACTCTACATATTTTTTTAAAGTGTGGATCAACAAAGATTTGGACTGTTGTTTAATGCCACAATGTATAATATTTAACTTTATAATGTAATAATTATATAAATATTTATGTCATCATAACAAAGTTTCTGTCACTGCTTCTGGTTAGCATTCGATCTGTGTCTGACCAGTTTGTTTATGTAAAAAAAATCATGAAAACTAAAACGTTGCGTACTTGCGTCCTGATTTTCCATGCAGTAATTGAATTTCCATCATTTGCCAAATAAAATTAACATAAGTGTAGGTTTACGCGTAATCCATAAAACGGAATCCTTAGCTTACTTAACAATACTTTATACAGATTCTTAAAACGAAGTTAAAAGTCAAGTGTTGTTTGAATGTTTGGTTGCCGATGTTAAATTTAAGTCGCATGTGTCACTGATGTCGAATGCGCCTACAATCTAGGTTATGTACACTGTGTTGGTTTTGCTTGATCTAGTGCTAGTCGCTCGAGTTCGGCTGGTCAGTGGTGCGTCAGTGAGAAGCTGAGATCCATCGATGACGACTCGCGCATGCCGGACGAGCTCGCCTTCTCCTCGGGACTCTTGTCGCAGTCTTCCAAATACTTGATCACCTTTTCGGTGGCTTTCATCGCGCAGACGCTCGATGCCTCCGTCTGTGAAACAAATTTTAATTATGATAAACAAGTTTTGTTTCATAGGCGTTATGTGTAATGTTGGTGGCCTAGCATGCGTAGCGTACCGATGCAGTAAGGTTCATAAAACTGAAGAACTTCTTAAGCAGCTCGACCATTAGCAAGAATTTCCTCTCCTTGAGGAAGCTGCGCACGGTGCTTTCGTACTCCACATTGTCCATGATGAGGTAGCCGACGAGGAGGACGAGGTATGACGCGAGGAAGGTGAACTCCATGTGCGTACCGGCTTTCTGCAACACTACGAGCAAAAGATGTCACATGTCAAAATCACGATTTAGTTTTGGTTTAAACCAACGTTTTGCGACTGTTTCCTCGATGAATTCCTCATTTGTTTTCGGCTGCGTGCTGGTTTCGTCCTTCTCGCCATCTAAAATGGCGTCGGTGCGCTTCTCCGCGACGCATGCGCACTCCTCCCACTGATGGAACTGTTTGATAAGTGCTTCAACCGCAAACTTTTCGCAGGTAAAGACGCTTTCACCCTCTGCAGGCGCCTTGGCACCAATCAACAGGCGTTTATTCGCCTCGTTATCCTGAATGAGGTTAATCAACAGCATCAGCACCAACACGCCAAGCTCAAACTTCTTCTGATCGGGGATGTACTGCGGTACTTGTAGCAGGAGATGCAGGCTGGAGTCGATGATGCCTGGCCGGGCGCCGATTAAGGTGCTACCAGTCGCTGTGCAACAAAAAAACAAAATATTGGCAATATTGCCTCGAACTAAACTGGAAAATGGACGCCCGAATGTACTTTGGTGTATTATGGGTTGACGACGTTGAGGGGTTGAGAACAGCTCGGCAAGGCTAGGCACAAATTCAACGCCTCAATGCCGTCAACCCATTATAACCACCCATGAACATTCGGGCGTCCATTTTCATGTTTTCCAAGCGAAAATGTTGATAATACTTACATTGCTTGTTAAAACGATGCGTCAAGTTGATGAGCACCTTCAGCGTGACTAACAACGCCTCGCGCACCACCGCGCCAGCTGTTTCCTTATCAGTGATATCAGCGACCGGATACAGCGGCAGCTCGGAGTCGCAGAGTCGATAGAGCTTCACCAGCGTGTCCAGCAGGATGCCGCTGTCGTAGTTCAAGAGGTATAATTGGTTTTCTTCGTTGTTGTGCGTCACGTTCTCAAGAACGCGCAGGCAGCGATCGATTTTCCGCAATTTGTCCAACAGGACGTCCGTCCAGGACACCACATAGTCGGATACTTGCCGACAGCACTCGCAGATGGTCTTCATGATGTGCTCCAGGCCTCCTAGCTCGCGCAATTCCTCTTTGAACCACTCCCCAGCTCGTTTCGATGTTAAGCTAAGCAGTGTTTCCATTGCTAATTGACCAACCTGTAAAAATTCATTTGTTTGTGGACATTTTTGACATTTTTCACAAATTTGAAATTTTTGACATATTTGACAGTTCCCAGCGCTACTCACAGTAATATTATCGAGATTCAAGTGCATCGCGTGCCCTTGACTCTGTATCTCGGCGCACAGCTCGCGCACCTTCTGCTTGTTCTTCTCCAACTGCCCAGTGGTCAATCCGCAGACATCCAAGGCCTGTTGGTAGTTCACATCCGACTCGAGAAGGTTCAGCATCAGCTCCAGGCAGTCCCTATCGAGGTCCATATTGAGTCGATCTTGGCTCAGCACAAACATCACGGTAGCGGTGCAAAGGCCAAGACTTTGATCGCGCGTGGCATCGTGCAGCGCCTTGAAGAACTTCGCCACTGTGCCGTGCGCGCGCACATGCATGCGGAAGGCTGGCGCCATGCACTTCGTCGCCAGCGTGATCGCCGACAGGCAGCGCGTGCTAATCGGATTATTATCCTGCAGTGCGTCTAAAATGTACTCCACATCATCGTTGAACTCCTGAAACTCGCCGATCTCCTGCATTTGATGCGCTTTCTTCACATTTCTCACTACCGTATAGAACTGCAACCAAACATACACTAAGTAAAAACAAACTCACAACGCCATCTTACAACGTCTGACGGAACATTGGACTTATTCTGTCTTCTGTCAAATGTAAAACAAAAGACGAAAAGACATTGAAAAAAACTTACGCCTTTATCGTTCCTAGTGCATTTCACACTAGCAGTTTCTCCATCATCATCCTCACGGGGCACGGTGACCAGCGCATCGTCATTGAAACCAAACTCGTCATGAGTAGGCGTTGCAGAAGTGCTGGTAACGGTGTCCACTGGCTTCGGCGTCGGTTCATTCTCGCCGCTCCATTTGTGTCTGTAGACTGCGCGAGTTTTCTTCGGTCCGTCGTTGGTGATCGCTCTCGACTTGAAAATGCTGCCCTTTTTCTTCGAAATCACCACCTTCAGTGATTGTGGCTCCAGAATTTTATCCAAAATCTCCTCTTTATGCTCCTCAATGGTGGATTTTACTGGTTTTTCCTCCTCGGGTTCTTTCTCCGCTTCGATGGGTTCATTTTCGTTCTCGACTTCCGGTTCCGCTTCAGGTTCCGGCGTCGGTTCCTCCTCCGGCTCGCTGGACCATTCGTCTTCGACCCGCTCCACCTTTAGCGGTTCCACCTTCAGCGGAACCTTCGGTGCAACCTTCTGCGGGGCTGGAATTATAATCGTCTGCTGTATTTTTATCGTTGGTGGAGCTCTAGGTTCTCCGTAGACTGGTTCGGGGCTGTGCGTCGAGTGGTTTGAAGTCGTATCGAAGTGCACAGGATCCTCTGGAGCAGTTTCATTGTCTTCTTCCACCTGGTGATCCTCAAGGTCATCCACCTGCATTTTCCCTTGATCTTGATCCTGATCCTGGCCTAAAAGATTGGCGTACATTGCCTTGCGCTCCAGCTCGTACTTCTCCGCGGGAATGTACTGCGGCGAAAGATCGGCGTCCTTCTTCGGCGATGTGAACAAGGAGAAGCTCTCGACGGCAGTGTCGGCTGTGGCTGGGGAGCTGCTGGGGTCAGCCTGCATGCTGCGCCGCGTGCTGCGCGTCACCCGCGCATGACTGGGCGAACGCTGCGCCCTCGGCGACGTTACCGTGGAGGTGGAGGGCGTCGACGCCGGCGTCACGGTGCTTTCGGACTGATCCGACTCGTTCACGATCTCCGACTTGCCGTGCACTATCCGCAGCACAATTTTATGCTTGGAGTCCTTCTCCAACGCGGCGGCGGCGGCCGCTGCGGCAGCGGCAGCAGCAGCTGACGCCTTCGATGCTGCTGATGCTTTGGGCGCATTTTTTCGCTTCGCCGGCGCTCGATCCACCTTCTGCCGCTTGGTGACTGGCGCGTTCGACGCATAATCTCTATCCCTGCCTTTCGTCGACACCGTCGCCGACGGCGCCGCATTGCAGGACTCACTATCCGAGTTTCGGCTCTTGAAGAACTTCTTGGGCTTTGGTACAGCTGCAGGTTCAGGTACTACGACATTACCATTGGTTTTATCATTTTCTTGTGCTTGTGCCAAGCCTGCAACCAAACACACAACAAAATCACATAACAAGCAGCGCACAACAAAATGTTTGCACAAGTTTTACCATTCTTGGGCCTTATTGATGTAAAAGAAGTGATGCCCCACTTGCCCACGGTGCCAGTGGAGCGCGCCGCCGACGGCTTGTTGCTGTTCTCCTTGAACAGATTGTCAAATTGGAAACTAGCATTGTGATAATTGCCCCTTCGGTATTTCCCATAGCCTCTAGACATGTTTGCATTCCTAGGAGAGCCTAAAATCCAGAAAGCACATCACTGACATCACAAACTTGCCAATTTGCGGCGATGACAATATTTCCAGATTCCAGGTGATGATGATGGAACAGTACTTACGCCATTTTCAGAGGATCAGCGGACGAGCGGAAGATTTTCGATTTTGGCGGCGCTGCGCATTCTGCGACGGCCGCGACGGGTGCTCCAGGTGCTTGTATTGCTCGATGAGTCGCCTCCACCACGCTACACCTACGGCAGGGCTGGCCAGGGCTTACGAAGACCAGAAGCGCCAAGAGCGTCAACACCAGAACCCAGAATACAGTGCGCCGCACTTATGCTATGCCTACATATGTGTCAAACACAACTTCACGTTATAAACACCACAAAACTAGAAACACGGGCCGATATACGGCCGATACGGTGAAGAAGTCGTTATGGCGGGCATCGGGCAAACGCCGCGGTTATCGAATACTGCCAGCTGCAGCGACCTTCTGCTATTCAGCTCAATTTCGCAGCGGGAAGGCACGCTAGTCGCCTGTAGATGTCACACGAGCACTGAAAACGTTTAAAACTATAAAACATAACAATTTTTAAGCTTCTATCATTAAAAAAATGATTAACAAAACATTAAGTAAAAACCATCAATTATCTTAACATTATTAACAACAATAGTGCTTATTTAACAAGATGATTAGGTGACGCAAGTTTATTTTTTGTTTTTTCGCTGTTCAGTCGTCCAGTTAATTTCAGACAGCTTGAAGCTGTGTGCTGTACTGATATTTGATGACTTGACTTTATAAAGCATCGGATCGTATCAATAAATGTAATAATTAGTAATTCATCAGCATCACCATTCACCAAATTCATCAATTCTTATTAAATGATTTTGTTTTTCAAATTCATGTGTTGTGGATGGAGAGGAATGATGCAACATGTACCTAAATATAATGTTTTGTTAATTCCAGGATTCCAGCTCTCAGGTCTAGTCTAGGAAAAAAAGGAAGTTGTAATTTGCATCAAATGGAGGTAATAAATGTTCCTCCGTTAGTCCGTTCCTCGATAAATACGCTCGGGTGGTGGAAGCGACGAAGCCACAGACGAAACGGAGTCATGACTCGCAGTCGCAGCCGCGAGCCGAGTTTACCGTGGAGTTTACCGAGTTCACTGTGTTAGTAGCGAGTGGCACTCGGCGTCGTTTGCTTGTCGAGCTTTTCGTTTCGTCCTGCGAGCCTGCCGCGCAAACGGCTCGTAGTCGCGGGGCCAGACTTGTCCGAAGTCCGAACTGGTTTCGTTTTCATCTTTCCTCTCTTCGCCGCGTGCGCCTCTTGTAAGCTTCAGTCGTTTTTCTCGTGTAGCACAGCACAGCGTCCATGTTGTGATATTTCGGCTTATGAAAGGGGCGCAACACCAGTTTTGAAGGGTCGCGACTATCTACGAACGCTACAAAGGGAACAGTGGTCAATGTGCAGCAAGGGCTGTAGAGCAGCGACACAGAGACACAGAGCACAATAAATTAAAAATTAGACTTTTAAAACCCAAACAAAAGAAAATAAAGTGCGTTTTACAAAAACTGCGGTGTTTGGCGGTGTAATTAGTTCGTGTCGTTGTGCATGTGATTTTCTTGCATGACTGAAAACAATGTGGGAATGTGGATTAAGTGTGGACACCGCCAACGATTGACAATACGCTGGAATATTAATTAATGGTAATTTTTTTTTCGAATGTTATGCTTATGCTTTTTTTATAACTTCATTCAAGTCATTGCACCAAACGCACCAAACAAATGTAAAGAATGTGTAAATCTAAAAATTATGTCAATATGTGACAATACTCACGCTTTGAATGTGTATACCTTCTCAATACTCATCATGTAATCATGTAATCATGTGGTAAATTGCAAATGATGCAAGAAGTAATAAGAAACACATCGCAGGTGCCTAGGTGCCGAGTGCCGAGGTCCCAAAGTGAATGTATTTCTCAAGCTGCACTCACAGCAGGCCTGCATCTGCAAATCAAATAAAGAAATAAACAGTGCTTGTTAAAACCAAATTATTTATGTGTTGGAATGCCATTATGCTATAATATGAGTCTCTACTAGTGATGCACATATAGGTATATTTATTACGACCTTATTCTGTTTCTAAGTTTCAATGTATGTTTGATGCACTAAATACTAACTTATTGATGCAGAAACCAGTTTTACGATTTTCCCCATGCCTTTGTGCGAGTTCTATCATGAGTGTGCACTTTGTTTACGTTTCCACTTTTGAAAAATGTGTTCTGAACAAAGCAACCAGAGTTCTGAACGAAATTTCCCAATATTTTAGGTTTAGGGTTTAATTAATGTAGGCAACCAATATCACATATTGCATAAACAAAAAACAAAAGATGTGCGACCCAGCAACTCTGCGACAATCAAATTCTTTCGTCTGATTTCTTTGCTACATTCGTTGCATTCCATTGAATATACAATAAAACTTTACTACCAGCACTGCTTACTGTGTATGTGTACTACTCGTTGACTCGTTGCTCGATCAGTAGAAGGTCGTTTTAATCAAGCATTAAAGCCATCACGCTCGGCAGCCGTTGTCTACAACACGAAACGAAAACGATACTTGAGAGGAAAAAAGTAATGTCATTTAACTCAGGCCTCAAAGTCGTAAGCTATAGCTTTGTTCGTGAAAAAGGCATAAAAACATTGAAATCCTTTTAAATCAACCTTGACCTAAGAGCCTAAACCTAAAGCTTCCTAGGTTCCTAGACACTAGACATCTTCTAAATATAAATGTGAGGTAAATTAAAATGCAAGTGTTATGTTCGTCGGCATGTAATGTTCTATTATACATTCGCATTAGTCGGAAAATTCGAAACTCGATGCGTCGAGTATCAACGCTTCAACAACATGTATTTATTTTCTATTTATTGCATTCTCCTTCCAACTGACCTCAAAATGAACGTCACGAAATGAAGTTCAACGCCATTTGAACTATTTATACCAATCACACCGGCTTGCAATTAATATTGTGCAATCTTGAAAATGCACTTGTGTCGTAAAGTATTTGTAGTTTCAAAATTAAATTTATGTTCATTGTGTTATTTCAATTTTCAAATGACACAAACTTATTAAATAATAACACTATTCAAGCATCTCTTTGTGTTTGTTCATCGGCCATCTTGGACATTAATTAACCAAGTTTACAGCGCGACGGCGGAAATAATGAAGTGTTACAATTTACAATTACGTTACGTCCATTTTATGACACATGCAATTAAGTTAGCTAAACACCTTCGTTTATAGTTTTGTGCAGTGTTTACTTGGTTGTTTCATGATTCCTTGAATTTGGAACAATAAACAAGAATTTGTCATTGGTTCAGCTTACAGCTAGAAACATAATAATTACATTCAGTTGGACAGGACAGGAAACTGCTGGCAATGTCATGATAGTCATATGATAAAAACTAAATATGTATAGCTCACAAGATTCGCAATGAACATGAACGGAAAGAGAATTTAAAATTAACTTGCTCCCACGATCATTATGAGCATGATCACGATCACGATCCCAAATCTTATCCTGCATTTGTGCCATTTGCCATGCATTTGTTTATGTAAAGCGCACGAATGCTAAATTCAAAATGTGCATTCATCTCAACAAGTTACATAAAGGTTTTAACCATTTTTAACAATGATTAGAAAATGTTAAATGCATAATTGATTTCGTGTATTGTAAGATGCTGTGCGGCATCATTTCATTGGCTCAATCGTAATGTGTTTTGAAGATTATTATTGAAGATTATGTCATCGTTTCAAAATATCTGCGACTATGAGATTCGCTGTTTCAGCGTCAGCGCTTGCACAAACAAGTAAAGGCCAAGCAACCCAACTGTAAAATTGAATTTAAATATATTTTAAACATATTTACCACAAAGGAGATATTTGCATAGTTTGTAATGATATTGCAGGAATCTGTAAGTGATGTATATTAAGTTGCCTATCTATGAAAATACCCAAATCTTGTGCACTTGGGAATTTAGACCAGAAATCTTAACCTAACAATGCTTATTGCTTACAAATAAGATAATGAATAATACGGATAATACTGAGTCATGCGTTTGTTATCAAGAAGTGAGTGATAAAAACGACCAGCGACTGAATTGCGTTGGATTACGCAGGCTGAATTTATGATCGACTTTAGTCACATTGCTCACATAAAATTCGTAAGATTCATACGTTTAGTTTTATTGATATTGGACACGGTGGACACGACAACACAAGGATAAGATAAAGAAGGATATTCAACATTTAAAAATTCCACACATCGTTCCACATATAATTGTAAATGACTAAGGAATTTGAATCAGTTCAAAGCAGTTCAAAGTTTTAAGTCGCAATACTCGTAATAAATAAATGAATGAATGAGCACTGTCAACTGGAGAACAGGAGAAGTTCAGAATTAGAGAACTTGAACTATGATGTATCAGTCAATACAGTCAATTCTAAAAGTAAATACGATAATGGGGCGATAATTTGCACTTGTACAATTTCAATTTGTAACATTATGAATCACGCTTTTATAATATTACTAACACAAACTTTAATGTTATTTCAAACTTATTGGTCAAGCTGTTCAGATTTCAGAATAAACTTGAAACCGTTTGTCACTGTGTTATTTCTTATTTCCGTTTAATTGCTGCTATTGCGATGGAGGAATTGATTGCAAATCTATTTCGATTACCATTCTTTCGTGAACTCGCAGAAATAATCTGAGCTCCATCCAACTCAGAAAAGTGACTTTGAATGTTATTTATGGTTTGTTGATTTAGTGTGAATTGCTCACATCTACTTCCGGTGAGCGATGACTATGACTAGTCAACTAAATCGACTTTTCTGTGACGTTGGTTCTTATACTTATTTGACCATTACAATGTTTTTGCGCAAATACTGACCAGCACTTACTCACGATTCACAGGTCACGCATTGTTACAGCAATAAAGTGGATCTACAAAAGCATTTCACATCATCATTTTTATTGTTCTTACTTGTTTGCTGTTTGCTTACTTACCGTTTCTTTTGTTATCAGTGCTGCATAGCACAATGCGCTCAGTTTGGCGCACAGACAATGAAGTTGAATGAAATTTTCTTGATGAGCCTGTAAAACTCCGACACAGAGAAACAATACGATAAATTTTATCATTTTTAACTTCCTGCCAACAGTGCCATCAGATCCAACACATCCCATCTATACAATTCAATTTATTCTTTGTTAAATCACTTACTTATACCATATTTATTCCAAGTTTCATTATTTTATGACTTTATTTAATTTGAGGTTGTTTGTGCTTATTGTGTTGCCTACAGTGTTTTTTTCAGCGCTGCCTACATTGCTAAAAAATAACAGCCAAGTCTTCTGTGAGAAAGACAAAAAATAAATGTACAAGTGTGTTCATGAAGCGAATCCATAGGGGTGTGGACTGAATGTCTGAAAATGAAAATAACTTTCACTTTTGTACAGTTATAACGATGTATAACGTATATTAATCTAAATTTCCTTCAAATTGTAGCGGCAGAAATTTCACTTCCAACTGTAACTGTATTTAATGTATGTCGTTGTGTCGTTGACTCTTTGTGGCAAAGAACTAAAGAGGAAACCCTCATGATGGGCAGTTACCAACAATAACACTCTAATTAAGTTTCATTACTAATTGTACTTATTTTATTATCTAGTGTGTTTATGATAAAATTTATCATGTATTTTATTATATTCACGGCTGTATCTAAGATACAGTCTACCAGCATTTTTTTCATAAAAATGCACATCAGCACATTCAATAAAATAACCATTGTTCATTTGTTCATGCAATTATAAAACGGATGATTATAAAGTAGATTGACTTGTTGTCAAGCTTGCATTATTTTCTCGCCACTTCGATTGGCAATCGCAGTAATCACTAATCACTAATATGTGTCACATTTACCGATGCCGTTGTTGCAGTTAGTTGCAGTTTCTATTGTCAGCGCTGATGTGTTCGGCACGCACATAATGATAATAAAACCGCCAATGCTTGCGAAACGGGGCAATTGCGTCAATTGGTCGTTTATTGCCACCGCACCGCGATAGGATTTCCTGATCGTCCCCCATCCAACGGTAACATCATCATTTTCATGTCGATGTCGAACATGTCGGGTTTTCTTTTGCGCAAACGATTTCACGTAAAAACATCAACAACAACAACATATTATGCGCATGTGACACATGTGCAAATGGTAATAAGAAACTGTTGTTCAAGGAAAATCATTTTAACATATCCTGCTTTTGTTTGATCAACGATAAACGATAAGATATCATTGTATAAATGTTTTTTGCATTTAGCCTGGTCTGCCTATGGCGATATCTTTGTTTTTCATTGGCTTAAACAAATAGCATTATCACGTTTATCATTGTTTAACTAATTAAAAGCCTCTCCATCTATTCTTGGAAATGTGTTATCAACATGTTATTAAATACCTATACAACTTCTGCTATTGCACCTTGTCCCCTTGTATTAAGTATTAATAACAGTTTTCTGGCGATAAGGAGCAAAGTCTTGAATTAGGTACTATTGAATAATTTTTCTACATACTTCTACATACTATTCATTGTTATCTCCCTTTTTCCCACACTATCACCAAAATAGTGTCACTGTTTAAATCTATTTATCTATAGAAAAGTGTTATCAACTATCTGTATAGTCAACGATATGAACGTTGATTACATATTTGCATAATAGCCGCTTACTGCACACACGTTGCAATTCAGAAGAATTTTAGGCAATGTGATATAATGACACATAAATGATTCATAAATGTAATTTAATTAGTATTAATTATTTCTGAAAGTATGCGTAAAAGTAGCTTTAATTATGGGTATTTTGTAACTTGTGCAATTAGCACATTAGCAGTAACTCCAGTAACACAAAACTTGATTTGAACACTTTGTCACATTAACTACGACTGCGGTCAAGCTTCAAGCTTCAAACTACGAAACTACATTATTCATTGTATTCAGAGTGCAGAATGCTGTTCAGACGTTCAGAGTGTTCAGTTCAAGCGGTTCAAGGTTTTGGGTGGATTTCGTTGCGTTAATGGTTTTTGCTGGAATTTCCCTGTATAGTAATCGATTTGTTTCAAAGCATGTAACCTATTGCAAATTAAATAACACTTTCTTTTAAAAGTCTATAAATAACCTAAAATTGATTGGTTTGACAAGTATTGCACAGGTGCATAAAAAGTTGCCTAACATACAGAACTTTCAATTTATAAACATCTGTTTCTTACGAGTTTTCATCTTTAAAAATAAGAATGAATATTTATTCAGTTAGTAAATTGTTTGTAAATTGTTTGACGGCAATAACGCCATCTTTTCATCTGCTACGCCCCTGGCCTGGCCTGACTTTAGGTTCAAGACCGCCAATTTAAAAATAAGAGAAAACAAAATTCCCTAGTTTCTAGTGATCGTTTTTCGAGCAGATAGACTGTAAAACTGAATGGTTTGACAAGTATTGCACAGGTGCATAAAAAGTTGCCTAACATACAGAACTTTCAATCATATGGTTCAATTCTTCTTTGAACTATTCATTTAGTAGGGGAAACCGGGAGACATTAATATTCACACCACAAGCATGTGCTATTGACCTGATAAAGTCTACAATGTAATCTGGAGCACAAACATGAAATTTAATAATGTAGGCCTGCAACTAAAGGACATATCGCATTACAATCTACAGTCTCTTTGAGTTACAATGTGTTACAACTTGCAAATGCAAGGATTTTTTGCCCCATACCCCAGGCCTCCACCTATATTACAATTACTTTATGAACATTCTTTCCATTCCTTTCATTGTGTTTTTGATTTGTTATAAAAATGCAGTTATGTTATTATCACTATCAGTTTAAAAGAGTGCGTGCCCGCATTCTGGCATGCCTTTGTAGTGCCTACTGCCTAGTGCGGCACGCAATCAGGAAATATTAATTCTGGTCGCTGGCCCGCCAATTCGTAAGCGGTAAGCTGTAAGCAATGAGAGCAATAAGTGCAATGAATGCTGAGCATGACCGTTCATTGGCTCAGTGCAGATGTAGAGTTATTATTGAATTACAGACATGATGATGCTCCGATGGACTTCAGGGCTTCGCCTTCATCGTTCATGGAACGATGGAACGATGGAACGAAAAACAACTTGCGGTTCAATTACGCGCTCCAAAAGTTAATGCACTGACTTAAGCATAAGTATATAGCATAACAAATAAGAAATATTCAAAAACAGAAACACAAGAAGGAGGTGTTGATAAGAACTTAAGAACAGGCTCCATGAGAAGTTTTAAAAGAAGAATTGTTATGCTATAGTACTATTTATATTTGCACACATTTAGTTTTGCAGCTTCTTTTATCAAAATGTATCGCATGTGTAAGTGATCAAGTTACATTCAGTACAGCCAGTACAGAACAGTATTTCAAAAGAAGCTAAATTTATCTTTGCTTGCGGTCACTTTTTATAACAATAACCACATCTCAACGGTCTGCATCTGCGCATTTCTCAGAAGGGTTGCACTTGCAGACGAAATTAATGACAGTTCGTGCGTGGTGCGCCAAAATTCAAATCAAGCACGCAGTTGCAGACATGCAGTCATAGCAGTTTATTTAGTCCGAGCACACTGTACACATTTTTCTCAGTTTCTGCTTTGTATTCGCGGCGAGCGCATTGTTTGGCATTTTTAATCGTTTGGTCGTTCAACTCGATGGAAGGAACGTCGTCGTTCGGTGACGACTGTACTTTGACGGTCGCACATCGTACACGCTTTGTCTATGATGTCACTATGTCACTAACTTACACCATTCTTAAACTAACTTCTTAAACTATCTCCCAAAGTGCTCTGTGCCCTATGACGATGCTAAAACTACAGCTAAATTTTTCAACTACACACTTACAAATCTTACCATTTGAAGTATGCACGTGTTTGAACATCTAAACGACAAAACCAACAATCTGTTAAAGATTGTGCTCTGTGGTTTTCGCTTGAATTTTAGCACAGTTTCTTAAAATAGTAATTTTTGATTCTAACCTGAGATTCTAGCGCTAGCCATTGTCTAAATTTGAATGGTAGGCAACTTCTTATGCACTTTTGACATTTTATACCAATGATGTGCATATTTTTGGTTTACTTTATAAAAATACCGTTTTAGGAATGTTTTCATATTCTCCTTATACTCCTATTCTCTAGATCTAGAATAATAGCACTGAACAGAAACAAACTCAAACTCAAAGTGCGTGTTAACTCGTCCAGAGGGAACTAAATATAAGCCTAGCTTCCATTTTTGACATTTGACAGTGTTGCTAACTAATTTGATAGTTTTGCGAGTTGCGATGGTTGCGACTAAAGACTGCACATGTATACTTCGTTTACATTTACAAATTATAATATTTGTGTTAAATTTATTTTAATTTGTGACTTTGCGAGGGTGTCAATTGCAAACTGCCGGTCCTGCGATGATTCAATACCGCTGCTGCCTCAGTCAGTCTCATCGGAAAGAAAACCGCAAACCAGATGTCCGGCATCGTGCATCGCGGAGTCCGGATCAGATTCACCACATCAATCTGTTCTCTGTTGCGTATGCGCGCGTGATTCATGCTAAATTAAAAGCTTAAACACTTTGAAGTACATACAATATACTCTCTCTCTATTAAAAGCATAACCATCACAAGCAACACAAGCATCACAAGAAGAATAAGCTGCAGGCCTGCAAGTACATTAAACACAATAAACGTTACGTTGACCTAATTGTTAAGAGCTGTTGAGCGTCGACGTCGAGACGTAAATGAATAAATTCGCAGCGCAAATAAAATCAACGCGAAGACGAAGCAAGCGTTCCGTTAGGTGTCCTACTCTTCTGAATTCACTAAACCAAAACTTTAAACTTGATATTCTTATAAGAACATATGCACAGTATCCTGGATTGTACTATACAGGGTGTTAATAAAAAAAAACTTTACAGAACTTGGTGGGTGATAGACTACATCAAAACAAGAAGAAAAGTTCTCGAGATATACCCCTTTGAAATGTTTATTTAATCCTTCTAGGATAAAGCTATTATAATATTTTTTTCTGTAACTAACCAATTATTGCAGTAAAAAGTTATTTCACAAGGTTGTCAAATTATCGTCTATCCTCTTGTATGCACAGTTGAAGTCGTTGGCGAAGGGATTCACGGACTCGATTGAATGCAGTTCCATTTCTAATTTGTTCGAAACTTGTCCCCAAACGGGTA
>JARJDQ010009995.1:0-11755 GCA_030264215.1 Geostiba sp. GC000077 | reverse complement strand
CACAGCCGCCCCCGGGTACCTCGCCGCCGCCGCACTGTTTCGCCTCGCCGAAAACGCCGCCGCTCCATTATCCGTCCTTTGTCACGCCGTTTTGCCGGCGTCGTCCTCCGCGCGCAAATATATTTAACATGTTTGCTCTGCATGTCCTTTGCGCCTCCGCCGCCGCCGCGGCCAGCTAGTTAGCTTCGTTCCGCTCGCATAGATTTTGTGCAAACGTAGATTTCATTCACGGCATACGCTCCCGGAGTCGGACGAAACAGTATGCACAAAAAGCGCGCTCGTTCCATCATTTTCAACACAACAAAAAGTTTCCCTCCCACGAAACAAATAAACAATTTGAAAACTAGAAAACCATGCGCACAGCAAAGCTAAAAACCCACCCACCGCATAACACCGAGTAAATACGCGGCGATATTTCGCGTCCGGGATTTTTCGCGCTAAATGAAAACAGAAAACACAACCCGACGACCTGCGCGCCTCCCGGCGGCGCAAGTAAAAAGTTCGCAGGAAGTCCGCGCCCCGCGCTTCACCACGCCGCAGCGCACTAAATGTAAATGCTGCGAATCCTGCTCGCTGCTGCAAAAAAAAGCGAATGCGCTTTTTGCCGGAGATAAAGCGCGCTTAAAATATTACGCGCGCTCGGCTTACGATTGAAAAATTGAAAAGGCTACTAAAAGCTCAGCCGCCCGCACGCTGGGCGTTTGTAAATCCTTTATTTTATAAAACAATAAATGGCCCGTGTTGGCGTCCTGCCGACATTATAAGTTTAAACATTTTTCACGTCTCGCCTTCTTCAGCGGGGTTCTTTTTAATAAATCTTACATCGCAAAAAAGACAAGTCTCCTCCTACCCCCGCAGTAATAATTTTAAAATCTTCCGTAAAACAATAAAGTTCAACAACTACATCACAACCTGCGTCGTGCATTTTGCGGATAAGCGGATAACAAAATCCCGAACTGGCTGCAACCCTTTTAAACTGTAAAACTTCGGCGCACAGAGCGCGGGAAACATATTTTTGAAATACTTTTGTTTCGTGCTTCAAAGAACAAGCCAAGCGCGTGAATAGATTTTTTCTTCTTCTTGTCGCCCTCCTTTGCGTGTGCCGTTTTTTTTTTTGGCGCAGACATTCATTCGGTATCTTTCGAGGAGGAGGCCAACTTGCCGCGCTTGTCGCATTTTGTACGCGACAATGTTCCGCACTTTGTACGGCGCGCGCGGGCGCACTTTTTCAAAAGATAACAAGTTAAAGCGGGCGCATGTCACAAGTCACAACTTGGGCTCCATTCCGGAGGAAGGGGCGGAAGGAAAAAAGAAAGAAACGCGGCGGTGAGGAGCGGGCGCAGTGAATTAATTACTTTCTAAAAGTGTTATCTTGTATGAAATAATATATAAAGTAGGCAAACGAAGGCCGCGCCGCGCCGGGCACACTCTCGGACGGCGCTGAATAATTAAAAGCGGGGACAGCGATGGCGAACGCGAGATATGATAATGAGACGAGGGGACAACGAGACACGTTTTCCTTATGTTCCACCGCTCGCCGCCCTCGATGCTGAGGTCTGAATCGCCGCTTAAGATTAACGTTTTTCGGAGACTTCGGGAGGGCCCCGCGGAGTTAAAGATATGATTTAGTGCTTGATTTTTATTTCGCGGCGCATGGGCGTTAATTAATTGCTGGTTGATAAGCGACGCGCGCGCCGCATGGCATTAAAAGCTTTTAAATTTAAAATTCGAATTTTTTTTTGTGTTTTTTTTTATGCAATCATCTGACTCGATTACTCACTTTATACAATTTAGTCTGCTCGGTGGAATGTGAGCAAACAATTGCCGGAAAAACGTCAGGTAACTTTATAGTTTATGTTGAGAAAGTCATCGTTGGCAAGGTTCTCAAATATGGAATTATTAGGTGTAGGTTACAAATATGCATAATAACTAAGTTTATTTCTATTGCACCGCAGCTGTTGTAAATGTCCAACACTTCTACAAAGTCAATTTTCTTTTAAATAGCTTATAATCAGAATTATTCTTTGTTTTTTTTACTTTGACATACATTAATTTGAATTAATTAAATTCAAAGTTTTAAGGTGCTAACCATTCTGATTAAATGCTCTTTAAGAGAAAACTGACTTTGTGTTCGATTTTCAAAACAGTTGCTGTGCAACGAAAAATAATTTTATTATTACGTATATTTGTAACCTAAAAATTCCAAATTTGAGGACGAAGACTTTTTCAGCATTTGGGAATTAAGAGTATCGTTTTCTTTTGACATTAACTACAAAATTACTTGACGTTTTTCCGCCAAGTTTAGTCCACCCTGTATTGACCGCAGATTAGAATAAGACAGTAAGTTGTGACTTTATATTTCTAAAACATAATAGTATACATCAAAAGAAGACGCTAGTCCAAAAATTATATTAGTACAAGTCGACTCATTAACGATATAAAATGTAAAAAATAAAAAAAAATAAAAAAATATTTAGGATATATCATTTTAGGGCACAATAGTACACCTCAAAAGAAGTATTTATAACCAAAAATATCTTAGTAAAAGTCATCTCATTGGCGAGATATATCAATTTTTATTTTTATTTGTTAAGTTTGAAATAATACGATAATCTTGTCAATGAGAAGAGGTTTACTAAGATAATTTTTGGTTTAAATACTTTTTTGAGGTATACTATCGTCCCCGAGAAGGATATACACCAACATCGTCAATTATTTGTTAAATGTTAAAAATACAAAAGAATTATTATCTCGTCAATGAGATGACTTTTACTAAGATGGTTTTTGGGTTTTCGACTTCTATTTAAGTATACCTACTCTCATTCCCTAGAAGGATAAACCCAATACCCTAAACACCCTGTATTTATTAGGGCTGTTGGATTTGAAGTCAAGTGAGTAGGAATATTTTAAAATTCTTTGATTTGTTGCTAGATCTCATCGCATAAATAAACATTTAAAAGTTATTGTAATTTTAGGTGAACACTGTTTTAGAATATCTCCTGGGACCAAGGACTAAGGGCACATACCTAATTGTGCCTGAAATTAATATCGCTTAAGTAGGTACAAAGCAAAATCAAGATTGTGGAGTAGGCGCAGAGAGTAGAGACGTAGAAACACTGATGAAATGATGAAATGATGAAATGACGAAATGCATTTTCCTTGTTTCGTTCTCTCGACGCTCTTTACTGCGCTGGGCTTGGACCATTCACTTCCATCGGCGCGCAATCATCGAAAGTCATTCATTCAATGTGGAAACATTCACCGCGACGGGGGGGTGGGCGCCGGCAAAAGGCCCAAGTGTGTCTCTATTTGCTAATACTCGACGGCTAGCAGACTAAATTGAAACACCTTTAATCTCTCTCCGACTCGGGGCTCTTCATTCGGCGCTGCGTGCCCCGGCTGCCTTGTTGTCTCCGCGGCGGTGATGGCGACGGCGGCGGCTGTTTGCTCGCCTCGCTCCGGCATGCGCGTAACAAGTGCCGATGGAATGGTGATGGATGGCGCGCGATTGAAGTCCTCGCGTCCTCGCTGTGCGAGCTTTAATCATTTAATGGCACGTAGGGCTCGGCAATCAGCTCTTGTTGACATTCCTCCATTACACTCGCGCGCGCCCTGCCATTGTGTGCCAAACGCATACAGATGCAAGGACACACACGGCCCCAACAGCAGCGCTGAGTGATTTCATTTCGGGCGAGCGCGCACCCGGCGCACGATCCTTGGTCCTCGGGACCTCGGGATCTCGGGACGTCGGAACTGTGCGCCTGGGCACGCATTGAAAAATCATTGCTACACGTGTGTGCTTGCTACAAAGTGGGCGGCGCACGCACACAAACACACGCAGGGCAAACGCAAGAAAGGCGCCTCCACCATCCGTCGGCGTCGCCCAGGGGAAGAAAATGAAAGACGCACCCGCCAGCGCATTAAGGTTATTTCGAATATTGGGTTCGATTTATATAAAATACCTGCATTATGTCCTCCATCTCGGGGAAGAGCTTTGTAAGCTCTCGTGTTTGCTCCCCGGTCCTCGATTTGCTTTGTAAGCGACGCGCAGCGCCCACATCCGACGACAGCCAGCTTGAAAGAAACACTTTGCCAAATTAGAATCACGCCAGTTCGCTGGGACACCGGGTTTCGGATCTCGGATTTGGAAGTGTGTAAAAGCGATCATTTTAGTGGGGCTCGCAGCATTTGCACGAATGAATGCACGTTCTTGTTTTTTGTTGAACGTTTTCAATTAATATATTAAACTTGGCGCGCGTCCTGCTGGCCATGATTCATTGAGTCTTGCGTCGAATTTCCAGGCGAGGCGCGGAGACGCACTAATAATGCAATTAAGTGCTCGATGTGCGCGGTGCGCGATGTGCACAAGCGCATTCTGCGCTAATTAAAATAACGGCCCCGGCGACTTTTCGCTTTGTTCCAAATGCTAACGAAATTAGCGTATGAAATTATGGTCCGCGACTCGACGCTGTGTTTTCCCAATTTGTCATTCCCATCCTCCGGCCGGCGCGGCGGCGGCGCACGCTTTCGGCACTTAATGACCGAGTCACTAATCTTGCACCCACTTACGATAAACTTGCCAACTTGCCAGCTGGAATGAGTGCAAGTGCGCGCCCGAGTTATTCGAATCACTTTGCATGTTCGGCGCCCGGCTAATGGCCGCGCGCTCCTGCGACACAAAAGTTCCCATTCAGCAGGACGGGCGGACGATTCCACCGTGCGTGCGGCGGCGCGGGGAAGATGCACGAAGCTGGTGCCGGTTGCAACTTGCAACTATTTCGCATGTGTGCGCCGTCGTTCGGGAGGAGTTGGTGAAGTGTGCCAAGTGTCTTTAACAATCCTCATTAGTGCAACTTCTAACTCCTCAGTTACAGCCGTGGGGGGGGGAAGATCGGCGGATCTTCATCCAGGTCCGGACTTGGTATCAAACATTAAACATGAAAATGTACATCAAACCTCATTAGAAATGATATTGAACCGTCAAAACTTCAACTGGCATTGTGTTTGGTTTGGTCTGATATGCAATTGCAATTTTCGCATTTTTTCAGTGTGCGCCCGTGCAAAAGTGAGGAAGAAACATACTGGGGAAGACAATGGTGCTTGTTCACTTTCTTTCATGCATGCATTGAATTTTAACACTTTCACAATCACAATCAAATTGAGTATCGACAAATAATGCACGTTGTAATACGCATTTAACCAGCAGCATGGTCGGGTAAGTCACATTGTGATATTGTAATTGCGAGGCGTTGGATACAAACGAGGCGTAAACCAAACTTGAAATGCCAATTGAAGTTCGAAACTTTGACTTTGTAAACTTTTGCACTCACTGCACAGTGACTATGCCAATGTGACGAATTGTTTTGTTGCCAACGTCTCGTACCAAGAGTTATGTGTGCCTATATGTTCAAATGTAAACTAAATCCAACCCTGTGCGGGTGAAATTCCTGTTTTTAGAATTTGTTGAACTTCTTCCACTCCTCCGCTTGTATTTGTACGTCCGCTGCGCTACTAATGGTCATTATTATGTTTGCAAGCGAGTCTTTTGTTATCAATTTGCATGATTGTTTATTTCCGCGCTTGCAATTTCGCATTATTTTAATTCAAATGTATTCATCGTGCGCGCTGGCAATTAACTAATGGGCCCGAAGTTCCCACTGCGGACCGTCCGTCGAGCGCGCGTTTTTGTTTAAGTTTATTGGTTTGTAATGTAATGCGTGTTTGCGCGTTTTGTTTGCCGCCGCTCCGCCCACAGTCAAAATTCAATGCGCATTCCTTCGCTTCTGCGGCGGCGGCGGCGGCGGTTTCGAGCCTGCAGAACGACGCATGATGAATGTGTTTGTGCATGGCGAGCGCGATAATAATTCAGCCTGCATTCGCATCACCCGTAGTGGTGGCGGCGGCCGCGGCGGCGACATTCCGCCGAAATTCTATCGTCGCGCCGCCGCCAATGTGTAAAACGCGATAATTGACATTGAAGCCGCAGTGCATCTCAATTAACCATTTCGCACGTTCGTATACCTACCAGCGGTACGTCGCCGCCGCCCCCAAATGGAAATCGAAATGGAAATATCAATTTTAGTTAAATTCGTAGCGACCAACGTGCCAATACGCTAATTTTCGTCTTTTTTTGGTTTGCGTTTTTTTTTTGTTGATGCGTGTGGGGCTGTCACCCCTTAGCCGCGCCGAAAATAAGGTCGCGGCGCGTCGATTTTCAGCCGCAGGGCGCGTTATCAGCGTTTTCTAGACGATTGACAGTCAGACAGCGGCGTGTCGCGGCACATCACGGCCGCGGGCTTGACGAATCACCCCCAGTGACGGTTCCACACACCACACGCCATATAAACATGCCGCCCTGCCACATATTTTATAAATCGAAATCCGAAATCAAAAAATCGAAAGTCGCTTTCGATATGCCGCCTCCTGCAATATTCGCCACGTCGACAAGTGGGTTGATGCGTGCCGACGTTGCGGCGTCGGAACCCATGAAACATTTCCACGCTTCAATTTTCCACATTTCACTTATTCCACCCTCACCACACTTTCACAAAAAAAATTGAGAAAAATATAAACAGTTCAAAACATTGTTTTACACATGTAGAATAATAGATTCTAATTTGGTTATCGATTACTTCAGTTTTACCTATATATTTACAATTTATTAGAGTATCTATATTCTTAATTTGGTTTAGTTCTAATGATAATAGTACTTGTACCTCACAAAATACCAAAGTGAAGATATTTTATTTTAGGTTGAGTTAAATATTTTATAATTTTGTGTTTAAGCCTAAATAACTTTGGTTTTTCTACTAGTTTATTTTTGCGGATTTGTCCAAAGTTTGAAGAATCTATTTGAGGAACTACATACAAAATTTCGTTTAAATCCAAATAAAATTGTAGCAGTACCTACAGAAAAACCGTTGAAGCGATTTTCAATATAATCACAAACGTTTCAAATTTATTAATTTAACTTTAATCGATAATAACTTTATTGCTAATTATTGTATCAATTTGGGCGTTTCAGCAGTGTATCAAACAAATATTCCTGTATCCTTCTTTTGAATTTGGTACAATTCCCAATGCAAACTGTAGTAGTAATATGCGATGGAATATGCTCAATATTTTCGGTATATTCCCAGTATAAGTGTATTGGTTTATTTTGATTGATAAAGAGACTTATTCTCCACCCACCAAATATGAGTCTACCAAATTACACCACGCATTAACATGAAAGAAAAACCGTTAAAAATAAGTAGAAACAGTTCAAAACATTTATTTTGTAAAAAAAAAGGTTTAAGGCGTGATTTATGCTCAAAGCAAGAAAAAAATTAATTGATTTTATGATCTATTAGGGTTATCTACATGTGATTTCTCAGCGCGCTGTTTATGAAGTGATGTGAAGCCCTCCGGGGTCGTCGCGGTCGTCTCAAAGCACGCGCATTAAATGGAGGCGCGCATCAAAACGGCTAAATGTTTATAAATCACACTGAAAATAACTCGGCATCAGCTCGCATCAACATGGCGTGGCGGCGGCGCTCACATCGCGACGCAACACATGTTTTAATGCACCCGAAACGTACCAAAACCGCGTGCGGATGAAATGAAGAAATGAAATCGAAACCCAAGTGACACAGACGCCTGTCGGCGCTGAAATTTAATTAATATTCACACATTGCGATGCGCATCGCATCGTCACATGTGACGCTGAGAAAAGTTGTTCACTCGGTGAAATATCACCGCGACTCGCATATTGTTTTTTGCCCATGTGCGGCGGCGACTTGCCGACGAAGATGAATAATTGTTTGTCACTTAGCGTAATGCTCGCCGGCATTACAAGCAGAGATGAAAAGTGTCGGCGCGTTATATTAAAAATGGCATTATTTTAATGTTGGCGGCGGTGGAGACGGCGCGCGGTGTTTGTTTGCGCGGGCGCGCGCGTTTTCTTCGCGGTGTGCTCTTCGATGCGCGGCGCGTCTCCTCGAGGTGTGTTTAGGTTTCGGGCCCCATATAATGGCATATAAATCACTTTTCCAATTTCGAGGCGCGCGCCCGCCGCCTCTTGGCACGCGGTGGGATTGTATTAAGAGATTTTTTCGTTTTCGACGCGGCCGGCCGCGCCACTCGCGCTTTTATATTTAAATCAGTTTTTACACCGGGAAAAAAAATCCTATTTATTTTTTGCGCGCGCGCCGTCGAGTTTCGAACAATTTTTTTTTGCCCCGTTGTTATTTCCTTCCCTCCCCCTACGCCGGGCGGATTAAACTTGCGCCACATTCCACCCGCCGTGCAGCGCAAATGAGAGTGTTTACAAACAATTAGTTGCGTTTTATTATCCGCGCACTTCGTGGCGAAACAAAAAAGAGCGCCTGTTTCGGCACAACATTTTACAACCCTCGCGGCGCATAATGAAGCAATGAAACGGAGTGCGCGTAAAATTGGCCTGTTTTTATTATCGATTCACGGCACTTAACATAACAAATTTATCACTTAATGCCGCCGTTGCCGCAACGAATGGCGTTTGATGGTGTGGAGCCCGCGCTGCCACCATTAAAACGCAAGAATTAAACGCATCGCCAGACGCTGGTAAATAAAAATTCAAATTTCGCGCCCGTGCGTCCGAAATTGGGAGGCGCATGGGGCAAACGACTTTAATTAATATCATAATTGTAATATCCGTAATTGACGGCGCCGGAGGCGGATACCGGGGGGCAATAACGCAATGAGGGAAATAATAATGCTAATTAGACTGCGCACTAATTGTATCATTTGCTAAACGAGTTAAAACGCGCGACGGCGCGCGGCGGAAGAAAGGCGGAAAAACGACGCGCTCCGCCGCCACCGTCACCACTGCCGCCTCGCCGAACAGTTTCAAAGTAAGATCGCGTTTGGCTGCAAACGTCGCAGCTTCGATTTTCAAATCTTAATCTCTTTTATTGCATTTAATTCACTTTTCCATACTTTTTACCTAATTCCTAAAGTGTAATTGCACTCAAGAGTTTTATGCCTTCCCTAGAACTTTAAAAGTCCATTTACCTCCCGCAATATAGGGCGGTAAAGTTCATCTAACATGCAGGTGGGCGAAAAAAGCCTATTTTCTTCGATTCCATGTTGGGCATCCATGTTTTGGCTTTAATTGTTTTCTGCGTAAAAAATGTGCGGTGTGCAACTTCACCTAAGCTGCCCCAAAAAAAAAAGCAGCAGCGGCATAAATTAACGCAAACAAATAGCTGATTGTGATTACGGCCAGAACGAATGTGGGGCGGCAGGACCGGCAAATAAATAGTCACTCAGTTTAATGACCATTAACTCTCTTTAAAGCGCAGCGAATAAGTGCGCTTTAAACAACCAATCGCGGCAAATACCCCGTCGTTGGGGTGGCGAACTGTGGGGAACGAGCGCAGCAATAAACAACGCAATACGCGCCGAAACGATAAATACTACAACTACAGGTATAGATACCAAGCGCACCGTTACGTAAACCGCAAAACACAGCATACGGCGGCGGCAGAGTACTTACGACCCATCCATTCGTTCCCGCCCCGCCCGCATTTCACTTCACATCACGGTACTTTACCTTACATGACTTATTAATACATGTGTGCACCGCGCACCGAATTGGATGCAAATGATCAGCGTAAAGCAAAGTTTTCTTTAACGCCCGTTTTTGCGGGCGGTAAATAGACTTTTACAGATCTAGTGTGGAGTTTTCTAAACTAGGTGGCAGCAGAAACCTGGTACTATACATGTGCATATAAAATTAATAAACATTTACCCTTGATAAATTAGGAAGTTATATTTTGAGAATTAATGCCTACTTCATTAGGAATTCATTAGGAAATATGAACGATTTTCCAACGCGTGTTTTCTGAAAATTTGAAAAATTGCTTTACTTTGACAGCATATTTGGGGCACTTGTTGCCCTCTGAGGGGGATGACAATGGAGTGCAAATTAAACAGCGTCTCTTTGGCTATATACTCCGCTAAAGAAAAAAATAAAATTTTCCAAAGTGTGTTTCAAGAAATTTGGAAAAATTGCTTATTTTTGAAAGCATATTTGGTGCATTTGTCGCCCTCTGAGGGGGTGTCAATGGAGTGCAAGTTAAAGAGCGCCTCTTTGGCTATGCACACAGCTAAAGAAACTTAAAATTGAAGTACGCGATTAGGAAGTATGAACGATTTTCCAACGTGTGTTTCAAGCAATTTTGAAAAATTTCTTTAGTTTGAAAACATTTTTGATGCACTTCCCTTCCCCTGAGGGGGTGGTAATTAAGAAAACTGACTTCGCAGAAGTGTTCGACTGTTACAACAGCTGCTGTGCAACGAAAAATAATTTTCTTATTATGCATATTTGTAACCTAAAAATTCAATTTTTGAGGACCTCGTGAGGTCAAACGAATACTTTTTCAGCATTTTGGTATTAATATTTTCGTTTTCTTTGATATACACTATAAAGTTACCTGGTTCTTCCGCGAATTTTAGTTCACCCGGTATATGAACTTAATTTTAAGCTTAATTCTATTTAACTAAAAGCGTTGCAGCTCCAGCTTTATTCAGCGTAGTTATTAGGTGTTGAACACGGCGTGGAAAAGTGTTAAATATCAATTACCCCTCCGGCGGGGATGTCGCCTCCCTCTTGGAGAGATCAATCACCATGGCGTGGTGAAAATCGCTGGCAAAAAGTTTCGACGCACCGATTAGGGATCCGCCCTGGACGATGGGATCGTGGCTCGGGGACGTCCAAGGCGTCTAATTTGCTAATTTCCACCCGGCTGGCAATCACGCCGCCGCCGTCGCGACGCTAGCCTATCCCTATCATTCACTCGTTCATTCGCTCATTCATTCGCCCGCCGCCGCCTTCGTTACTTCTCCTCCTTGGGTGTCGAACGCGTTGGGAATAAGGAATCGCGCAAGTGATAAATCACTTCCATTTCTGCATCCACATCCTCCACTCCTCCACATCTTGTAAGTACGACGCAACGTCTCAACATCACAAAAGTCTTGGATTTAGGCGCTGCAGAGTCAAGGAGTAGCATGGCAGCAACCAACTGGGTCTAGTCTAACATATTCTACATGAATAACCATGTACGTAATGTTAGTTTTCCTTTATTCAATTTGTAAAATGATCAAGGTCTCAAAGTAGAAATTATGCTGTGTTGCGATGAAAAATACGCAATACTTTAAGTTTCTTTGGAAAGGGACGATGAGGAAGAGTTACTGATTTTTTAAAATTGATAATGATTGTGTAATTTTGTTTAGGATTTAGTGAAGAAGGCACAACTTTTAAAATTTTATTCTTTGAGTAACATTTCATTTTTTGAGAATCGAATTGAGAATCATTTCTATGGCGTCTCCACCAAAGTAGAGAAAATTTCAAAATTTAATAATTGACATAGGTTTTCTTCATTGCAACCTCATCTTGAAGTAGTAAGTGCACAACTTTAAAAATTTTATTCTCTGAGTAACATTTAATTTTTTGAGAATCGAATTGAGAATCATTTCTATGGCGCCTCCACCAAAGAAAAAAAATTTCAAAATTTAATAATTGACATAGGTCTTCTTCATTGCAACCTCATCATGAAGTAGAAAGTGCACAACTTTAAACATTTTATTCTTTGAGTAACATTTCATTTTTTGAGAATCGAATTGAGAATCATTGCTATGGCGCCTCCACCAAAGTATAGAAAATTTCAAATTGAAATAATTGACATAGGTCTTCTTCATTTCAACCTCATCTTGAAGTAGAAAGTGCACAACT
>JARJDQ010009994.1:0-11333 GCA_030264215.1 Geostiba sp. GC000077 | reverse complement strand
TTTTGCTCTTTTAGTTTTAAAGATATAAAGAACTTTGATGACAAAGTTGTTATATCATTTCAAATGTATATCATTCCATTAAAGAACTGACTATTTTGGGTAATATCTGCTTTGTGTAGCACCCAGTACAGTTGAATATAATTTTAAGTTGTGCGCCTCTCAATTCTATACAACTTACATTAACATAGGTTTTTAAAATTCACAGTATTTCTATTCAAAACAGAGGTTCGAATTTAACTTACGGTCGTAAATGTTGTGATTCATTTTCACTTGTTTTGGTTTGTTTTTCTTTCTTCAGAGCTGTGACAAATTGGTATTAATCTGGGACATGCGTTCGGGGCAATGCGTGCAATCATTCGAGGGGCACGAGTCGGACGTGAACAGCGTGAAATTCCATCCCAGCGGCGACGCCGTCGCCACCGGCAGCGACGACTCCACGTGCCGGCTGTTCGATCTGCGCGCCGACAAAGAGGTGGCGATCTACAGCAAGGAGAGCATCATCTTCGGCGTGAACAGCGTCGACTTCTCCGTCTCCGGCCGGCTGCTCTTCACCGGCTACAACGACTACACGGTGAGCGTGTGGGACACGCTCAAGTGCGAACGGATGTGTCTGCTTTACGGGCACGAGAATCGCGTGTCCTGTCTGCAAGTGAGTCCGGATGGCACCGCACTCTCGACTGGCTCCTGGGACTACACCCTCAGGGTAAAAAGCATCAAAATCAAAAATCAACGTAAAACATGTACAAATAATCGAAATTAATTTCAGGTGTGGGCTTAATCTGCTATGATGGCGTGCTAATGCAAAGTACCAAATATTAGGCATTAATTTATATTCCCTCGACGTTTGGCGACTATTAATCTCAGTCATAGCTTTACTTTGGATCCTTAGATTATGAATATGTTATGTTAACCTAGCTGTTCATGTTCATGTTTGTGTTAAGGCAATTCAAATATCTAAACAAATGAAATATAGATGTTAAATCCTATAGGCCAACAGCGCACGATTTTACAAATATGTCGCTTTTATTTTTTCATTTTTTTTTCATTATCATCTCGTTTGTATCGTCATAAAAATAATCATAAATTATTCGTACACACACCAGACATGACGTATGTAATCAATTGCTACTTGTTTACTGTCCTCATTTGTTTCCTTCAACTTCACTCGAGTCGGTGAAAACGAATGCGCCAGCTTGCACGTGTCTCATTTCCGTCTTAAATACGTTTGCAATGTATTTACTCTTGCATTGCTCATTACTCTAAAATTAACATTATTATTTTTTTGGCAATATGTACAATGTCTCTACTGTTTTCCTCCTCGTCGTCGTCCGCCATTTTGTATTACAATCGTTCCGTTTCACCTCCAATGTATGCTTTTTTTTTGCAATTTTTACCTACTTACAGAACTATCTTCTTTTTACACGTAAAACACAACACAACAACGAAGTAATTGCATTAATGGTACAAATTAGTATTTAAATTCTTCTCCGAATATGTAATAGTTACAAAACTGAATTCGATTGGAATGAATTGTTCTCCATCGCTCCTTCCCCGTATTTACACATCTTTGCGTTTGTTTCGATTTTCGGCAAAATGGACGTAAAGTCGGTTCTAGTAATTATACACACGAAACACACCGGAATTCGAACAAAATCGAAGGCGTCGGTACATTTTACTGGAAGGTTATCACGAATTCACGACGATATCGAATCGCAAGGGGACGCTTCCGATGCTGTTGAATTCACGCCGTGTCCATTGTCCATACATCAAATGAAAACTTATGCTAAACTAGGATTATTCATAGTAAGGAGGAAACTTAATATAGTAAATAATACACTGCCACAGCAAAATATGAATGCGGCGAAATCAACAGCAAGTGGTAAACTGTTTGAATCACAGAATTAATTTCAAGCCCATTGTTCTCTGTTTTCAGTGTGTCAGTATGCAAAAATGGTTAGTTTTTTCCGCTTTTCGTTCCCTTTCGTCTCCCAAAAGGCTATGCATGTCCAACGTTTTGATTGTACATAGTCTTAGTTTATAATTCAGTCATAAGGTTCGGTTTTTGCTTTGCTTTGATTTTTCGTAGTTTGAACAAGATTCGATTCGTTTGCACCACTTACATAATCTCAACTAAACAAAATATACACGACATATGTACAAGTATCAAGTAATTAAATAATAATTTACATATAACAATCTTTGGTTGATTATAAAGAAAAAAATCTTAACGTAAAATACAAAAGAGCCGAATGAATTTGAACAGACGCTTAACTAAGCTATAATTACATGTTCCACTGCTGCGCGCATCTTTCGTTGAGATCTGTATGTTATCCACCTTTTGCGTGGGCATGATTTTTGTAGTTCTTTACAAAAATAAATCAGCCGTCAGAATCGGCCTAGTCATTCGTACTAGCAAATAATTCAATAACTAAACAATAAATCAGTCTGCGCTTCAACTAAAAAACAATCGTTAATAATTGTAACGATAAAATAATGTTTAGAATTTTAAGTGTAGTATAGTGTTGCGCCTGCCGTTCGCGCTCCGCGACGTGGGCAAAGCTAATCGTTTCCCCGTCCCGTTTATTGGTTTACTTATCCAACTAAAATTTCATACTGTATATTGTCCGTGGCTTGCAGAAGCTGCGACCTTCGCAGGGCGCGTCGGCCGCGTATCAGCCGAATCGCTCCTTCACCAGGAACATGAGCTTCTTCTTGCCTTTGTAGGCGATCTTCATGTTCTCGATGAGATTGCTGAACTGCGCGACGCCGTCCTGCGCGAGCACGAACGTGTCGCGCGCCTTGGTGAGGAAGTCGATGAAGTCGCCGTAGTGGCGCGGCGAGATGTGCGTGAGGCGCGAATGCGTCGTGTTGATGTAGGCAGCGACGGCCGCCTCCAGCAGCTGGCGCAGCGGCACGCGGTCATAGGACAGCGGCTTGATGCCGCCGGTGCAGCCGCGCGACGCACGATGCGGCGGCATGGCGATGTGCTTGCCGCCGTCGAGCGTCGTCGGGTGCGGGCAGGACATGCCCGGGGCGGTCATGCTGCAGCGGCGCAGGATATCCGAGAGCACCGTGGCGCACTGCACGTTCTTCACAAGCAGCGGGATCATGTTCGACAGCTCCGACTTGCCCAGCGAATGGCTCAATGCGCACGCCCAGTGAATATCGTTAATCGCTGGATGAGTATCCTGCAGGAAACGAATGTGTGTTAATTGAGGTTACAGTGCCTCCTCAGTGTTGCCAACAGTGACGTTGATGTCATCATTAGAATCGTCATTGTTACAAAATTTTGCACCGAGTGCACTTTGGAGCACTCAAAAATAAAAGTCGCTAGAAATGTCACCAAGTGAAATTCCAATTTTTTTGTCACCCAACAAAAAGTTACTAGAACTAGTGAAAAATTAATTGTATTGGCAATACGGTGTCTCGTGGTCGTGAAGGTCGTCCGTCACTCATGAATAACTTACTTGATTGTATGCCAAGTGCACGTTCTTCATCGCGAGCACGGCAAGCTTATACGCTCTCGTTGGATAGCCACGATGCTCCATGTATCTGGCGATGGTGAAGAGCTGCGAGGAGGTCATGATATGCGACGCTGCCTCCACGACGATCTGGTATGCCGTCTCGAACGCCAGCGGCTCGTTTTCGCACAGTGTGAGTGCGTTCAAGGCACAGTTCGGAGGGTCCTATGGCAGAAAAACAATTTGGAAGTTTTGAAACAAATGCACATCGAAATTTCCAATCTCGAAACTTGCCTTAGTAGCGCATTGTAATGCCAGCGTCCGCGCACAACTAGACAACTCATCCTGTTGCACAAACGCCAAGTTAAGCCGCATCAGAGTGCTGGGCGACATGACGGTGGTCGCCACCGGACCGGTAGCCTCCGTGGGCGTGAAGAACTGATACCAGTTCTGCATAATCGTGATCAACGCCTCCACGCCGACCTCGGTGGCGCAGGTGACCAGCCACCGCACCATTTCACGACGCCGCCAGTTGAGCGACGAGAGCGTCATACGCATCACCTGCAGGCCTAGTTCAAAAGCGACGCTAAGCAGCGTCGGATGTCGGGGACCGTTCTCAGGTGTCGCGAAACGAAACGCATCCTGCGCCAGCTTGAACAGATGCGACGACGAGTGAATGTGCCGCTGGGAAGACTCTAACACCGTGCGCAAGCGCATCACTTCACCTGCGGCAACAACAATCGAGGTTAAGTTTATGTTTTCATCTTTTGTTTTATAGAACTGGATTGATTATACCTTTGGCTGCCGATAGCATCGTGCTGCTCAACGTGCACTGCTGCGTCTCGATGTGCCCGAGGGTGAACCAGCGCGGCGAGCGGCTCATCATCAGCGAGCTGGAGGCGTTCCCGCCCGTCGGATCGTCGGCGTCCTCGTGCTCCTCCAAGAGCGGTAGGCGCATCGCACGCAAGCCCACATCGTACGCCAGATCCGGATCGTAGATGAGCAGCGATTGGAACATGAAGCGGGCGAACGTGTGCATAGGTATGCTCTCCGGATGGATGCCGATGCCTAGCCCGCTTGCCGGCCCACCCTCGAGAAGGATGATCGCCTGCCGGCGCAGCACCGCCACCAGATTGTTATCGCCCTCGATCTCCTGCAGCTTGGCGATGAGGCGGTCTTCCTGTTTGCACGCCTTCTCCTATTTTATACACAAAATATCTTTAACCGTGGCACCATTTGTAAATCCTGCCATGTTTTTCCTCACCTGAGCGTACAAGCCGACGGGCATGATGCGCTGCTGGCCGAGGCCGATCAAAGCAACTTCGAAGGCGAGCGTGAGGTACGTCTCACTGCGATCGCGCGACCCCACCACGGACACATGATGATACCGCGGTCGAATGTTGTGCTGGTCGTCCATGCCGACCAGATCCAGATAGCTGGGTGTGCGCGGCCGCTGGTCCTCCGGCACGATGGACGCGTCCGCCAGCGTATCGAAGAGCGTGCCAATCGGATCGAGCGGATGGCCCACCCAGCCGTCGGTGTTCGCCGGCGCACTGCTCGACGTGGTCGACGTGGACGACGCACCGGCGAGACACTGGCCGGCGCATCGCGACGTGCAAGGCTTGTTCGCCTTGCTGGTGCTCGCCGCCGACGAGCTGCTGCACGCCGCCTGCTGGCTCTCGTTCCACTTTTTCTGCGCGATGAGTTGCTGCTGTTTCATGGTGCGCACCACGGAGACGGCCAGCCGCAGGGCGGCCTCCAGGTGGCCGTGCGAGCGCAGCGAGTCAACTCGTGCTGCACATAGCGGTATCGGTTCTGTGCAAAACGTTCAAATTCAGTCATTCAGTGCAAATCAACAAACAAGCAAGAATTACCATTCCATAATGGTTGACCTTGGGGATTGAAGGTGCCTGAGGTGGAGTTGTCCGGCACGTGTGAGCAGTAAACGTCGCTGGATAAAATGTTCTTCAAGTGCATGTTGTCCCATGACATTGAGACTGCATCTAAAGCTCTGTAACAAACATAAAAACAAATACCAAATACCATCATTATGTAGGCAACTGCTTTTGCTTCAACCAAACTTCGAAACAGTATTGCCAACACGCTGAATTTTTCACTAGTTCTAGTAACTTTTTGTTGGGCTTCTGTGACATTAGTGACCTTTCCAGTTAAGTCCGTTTTTGAGTGCTCTAAAGTGCTCTAGAGTGTACTCTGGTACTCTGGCAACATCGCAACAAGTGCAAAGTTTAGTAACAATTATGACATTAACATTTGCGCATGCGCAAAATTTAGTGACTTTCTAGTAGATCAACGTCATTGTTGGCCACACTGCGTTCGAAACCAAAACTAACCTATGAAATACTGTCCTAGGTAAAGCTGGTGCTGACTTAGAATGATTCCCTGATAAACGTAATCGCTTGTTATTGTTCCTACTGTAGTGATAGCTGGCGTCGTCGTCGTCGGAGCTGCTGGAGGAATCATACACGGGCCTTCCGCGGTCCCGGTCGCGCTCCCGCTCCCTGTCCCTATCCCGCCGCTCACGGCGATCACGCTCCCTATCCGCATACCGGTCGCGCTCACGGTCCCTGTCGTGATAATGTCGATCCCGGTCGCGATCCCTGTTGGCATACTACAGAAGGAGAAAACACCAAATTAATACCAGCCCTCTTCAGGCGGCTATTTGCATTTACCGTATCCCGTTGATTCGTCTGATGCAATCGAAAGTCGGGATCCTCCGGCGGGCAAACGTCGATGTGCGTCCACTTCTCCAGCAGCTGCTTCCATTGGTGCTTCTCGTGATTTGTACAATTCGGATTTAATACTATGCACACCCACAGCGAACCTACAGCGCACCGGAACAAACAGAAATATAGATATTAGCGAGGGGGGCATTGAACAGTTCGACAAACTTGATCATTCATCGTACACATCATGCAAATACAAAGGTACGAATGTATAATCCATTCGGGTCACCACACATCGTCTGTGTTTGTCGGCGACGGGGCGACGAGGTGAATGAGATTTGTCGTTTCATCGTTTGTTATATTTACCAAGTTGATCCCACAATTGACGGCACTTATCAGTCATAGCCTGGCCTTGGATGCGCCACAGCTGCAGCCTGGGATCGGATAGGAACTGTTCCGTGATGAGCGTCAGCATGCGTGCGCCGTTCGAGTCCTGCGCTCGCAGCATTTCTCTGACCTATAAAATACAAGTAAACAAAAGCATGAAACAAATGAAAACGATGCACTGATGCACATTTGGTCCCGATAGTCGTACCTTGGAAAACAAGGAATTCAACTGCTTGTTGGCGTTGTAGTAGGCGCCCTGCGATAGATAGGACTTGACCTGCTCGCAGACCTGCTCCTCGTCGAGGTGCCACGTGTGGTCGTCATCGGCAGAGGCGCCCGCCGTCGGGTCGGGCGCGCCCGGTATCTGATTGATTTCGCTGCGCTGCTGCAGTATTTCGTCGGCGAGCTTTTGCGCCGTCGGCAGCACTTCGGTGTGATGCTCTGAGATCAGGTACTGAACGAATTTCTGTAGCTGTTGGCGGTCCATTTGCAGGAGCGTCTCTGCAATGCCAATGAAAAGATGCAATTGAAATAAGGATCCACTAGGTGATCGTGTGGTTGCATAATCGTATGGTGTGGTTTTGTCAGACGAGGCGTTGTAAATCGCCACAGGTGATGGTAATGGTAATAGTGAGCGAAAAAAATCAAATCCGCCGGCGTCGATCGGGCCCGGTGTGGCGGTGTATTTATGCGTGTTCGGTTGGTTGCGGGGGCGGCGCTTGGGCGCTTAAAACCGATGTGCTCGTCCGGCGGCGGCGAAGGAGCGCTCCGCTTTAATAAATAATAACACGTTTCACCAGCGGCGTACGGCCGTGCGGGGCGCGCTTGCTCTCCATCAACATTTCCACTTTGTATTTGCAAAACCAACAGCGCGTAGTACAGCCAGTAATATTTGTGTTGCATAACTTTAAGGGGCTGAACGCATCGAAGCATAGGCGGCGAATGAGCGAAATCAATGAAAAATGAGAACAAACAAAGCGCAGGGCACGCAAAAAGCTGAATGCACAATAATAACCCAGCACCCAGGCGCTTCGACGCGAGACGCCGAGACGCGAGATGAAAGAGAATTCAGCTCTATGAGCTCTGACTACTCTGAGACACAGGCACAACCAGGAACGACGCGCGGCCGAGCGCCCTGCGCGGATGGCTGGAAAGTTCTCGCAGTCGCAGCATCGCAGAGCAGCGCGTTCGTTCGCAGATATCTGCAATGCAAATTCGATATTCGCGCACAGGCATAGGCGCAACCATCATCAGCACCGTGGGCCATGGCATGGAACGATGGAACGATGGAACAAAACGGCGGCATGAATTTATGCATGCCTCCACATCCACACTGACACTGACACTGCAGTGCATTGTAGGCAACCAACAGATCACTAAAGTGTGAAATGTTTTGCCGAACCGCAAGTCTACAACCAAAGCAAAAAACATATGACGAACGAAGAAAACAAAGGCGCTGCGAGGAGTTCAAAACGCAAAAGGGTTCAGGTTCAGGTTCAGGTTCAACAATAGAGTGAGAGTGATATTGAACAGGTTAGTTTTTGGCAACAGTCTGTATGCCACCAGCCTCATCATTATACGTATGCTCCGCCGAAAATTAGCATACTTTTTGAGGCTAATTTATTTAAATGACAAATGCACACTGCCGGGGAGCTCGGGGCTCGGGCACGAACGCTGAATATGAATGGCGGGGCGGGCTGGGCACCACTAGAATGCGGAGCATGTGCCCTCTGTCTTCGATCCGCGCGAGGGCCACGAGCCACGATGCCCCCGGAGCCTCCACCCCTTTATTTTCAATGCACGGCGCGCCGCGCAGTTGCCTCTTGCCTCACCATCGCCACCTCACCTTATTATTGCTTATAAATTATGCGTCGGACTTGTACTTTGATGAACTGTATGCACAGTGTGCATAACTTTGCCGGCACAGAGAACTGCAACCCCATCGACTCTTTGAGGTAAATAGAGAGGCAGAGCACTGAGCACTCAAATATTCAAGATGTTCGCACAGAGAAAGGTAGTAGTACAAGAGTATTGTTTGTGGTGTGGACAGTGTGGTGAACGGTGTAGTGTCAGCCTGGCGGCCATTTTGTGTATTTCAGTGTTTGGAAGGTTGGCCCCTGGACCATTTTTTGTATGCACAAGCACACACAACACACATAAAAGAAGAAGTGTTTCTTTTAAATATACATATTTGCTTGTTGCAGAGAACGAGAGAACCTTGGAAGGGTAGAGGCCGGACAGAGGCAATACCTGCAGTTGCAGCAAGCCTGCAGGCCTGCTGTGGCTTTAAGTGGCTTTAATTCGCCGTTGCCGCGGCGCGGGCGATATTAAAGCGGATGTGTGCTTCTGGAGTGGCGTGCGCCGGCGCAAACCGGTGAAAGCTGCACCAGTGCACAATCAGACAGAAATGCGTCCCATCGTCCCGACGCCAAAAAACACCAAAGAGAACAAAACAGGCAAACAGCCAAGGACTTTCTGGATGGTGGATCGCGGATGGGAGAAGGTGCATCATGTCATGGTGGTGGTGGGCATGGCAGCCGCCACGCCAGCACAGAGCCACGCGCGGAAGGCTGGCGGCGGCGTCGGAGCGCCGATCCGATCGATAGCCACCCCTTCTCGCGCGTTGCAGGCCTGCACGCCGCACACATCTCCACACAACCCCCGCATACATGAGGATCTCCTCCGTCCAGGCATCGGGCAAAGAAAAATCTACATACTACTACAAAAACAATGTACAACAGTGTATAAAACTCATATTAATGTTACTATGCTACTATCAGTATCACTCGTGTTGAAAGTAGCCTGGTCCAGCTTGCTCAAATTGCCTAGGCCCCAGGGTAAAGTGGTAATATGAAATCGTTACTGCAAGGCAGCGAGGCGCGAGGGGCAGGAGCCCAGGAACTTAATAGGTGTGGTGCGGATTTTTCCCAAAGTCTCGAAGCTTTGCAAAATTGCAAAATTACAAATTGCACAGCACAAGGCGTTCATTCTGTTCTTCTTAGCTTTTAGCACAACAGCAAAATATTGCGATATATGCAAATACACTCTGGACAAGCATAAATCACGAATTTCACCAAAAAAATCCAATTTCCACTCGCCGACTCACCACTCCTACATGCAATGGAAGGCAAGATGCAAGATGCAATCAAATGTGATGTACTTATATATTTATTGAGGCGAGGTACTTGTAATTAATTTTCAACTCTCCAGGCGTCGTGTGGGCATGTGGGTAACAGGGCAACAGTTCGATGCCTTTCCCGATCTCGCAATTTTTGACACCCAACACAATAATTGCAACATAAAATTATCATAGGCACCTACATACATAGACAATGGGCTGCTGCAATTTTGGTCCTGAATGCGTTTAATTACGTAATGCGCTGAGCGTTGCGGTGGCAGTGGCGTAGCGAAAATTGGAAGATTGGAAGATTGGAAGCGGAATGAAAAATTTCCATATATAATAAATTATGCCTCGGCGGTCGGCCATTCGTTATTTAGTTCCGAACTGGTCGTTAGTTTAATTGGACTGTGTGTGACAGTGTGTGTGTGTGTGTAGTGGCACTATATACTAAATTAAATAACCAAAACGAGACGCATAATTACTAACTTTTGGGTTATGTGAGCGGAGCAGGTTAGGACGTTAGGAGAGACGAGGAAGGAGGGAACATGGCCGCCAGTGCTGACGAGGAAGAGATTCGGGTATAGGACTATAGGTATAGAAATAAGAAATGATCGCGGAATTAATAGCAGTTGTGCCCTAAAAAGACCGAGTGTTGCAAAACCCCTTAATCTGCTAATTTTTTCTACTACCTGGCATTGTGGCGTTTCGAAATAACAAAGCGCTCTTCTGAGCTTCCGACAGTTCCATTTTCACTTCAATCATTCACGTCGTGCCATTGTGCCATTTATTTTATTTGCTAAAACTCCCAAACATTATCGATTTGGGTAGTGACTTTTGAGTTAGACTTTGGATTCTAGATCAACAAAGTTTTTTCTTGCGCCTTCTTGCGCCTCCAATGCTGGGAAACACATGATGACTTTCATTTGTTAGGTTTAGGATTTTGGAAGGTGGAAGAAGGTGGGACGTGGACGTAAACATATATCGCTCGATAAATCGTGGTTCGCGGCGGTTGTAGCCCCTCGCCTTCCGCTGCGGGCACGAACTTCTTCTTCCACCACACCCTACGCATTAACCGCCAAGGCAGGACAAGAGCATCAAGAACGCAACGTCCAACGTCCAACGTGTCATTAAGGTTAATCGAATATTTTTTCATCTGCAACATCTTACAGCATCGCAACGTCATCAACGCATCTATTATTTTAAATATAGATCACTACTAATATAAAACTTAACCCTCCTTAATGTACTGTGTGAAATAGGTAAGGGTAGGTATTGTAATTGAGGTTAAGGTTTGACTTGTGGAATCATGTAGAACCTATAATGACATAATGCTGAAATGTCTATACGGTTTATACGAAACAAAACGGTAATGATACTAACCCACTCAACAACTCAAAAACAAAGCTAAAAATATCTTGGGGTCTTGGGCCAGTATATACAACCCGTGCACCAGTCCAAGGCACCAGCCCCACACCAATGCACCCCTCCTCCTCCTTGCCCCGCGCAACGCATCGAGGTTCACCCGAGTTCAGGCGGCGCGTCGGGGTCTAACAAGTGTGTGCAGGTGGTACTGGTATAGTGGTAGTGGCAAGGGTGTCTATTCTGTGGTGCACGTGCACACGGCGCTAAACACAGAACGACAGAACACAAAGCCAGAGGAAGGAGGATGGAGGATGGAGA